>JAODAL010008233.1:112500-119333 GCA_025379985.1 Phyllomedusa bahiana | reverse complement strand
ATTTAGAAGCCCAAAACAAGCTCCCTCTGCATATTTAAGCATGGCACAACGTTCTACGGCACCCTGCAGACTCTGTGCAGCCTGGAAAATAGCTGTTTTTTAACGTGATTCGTCCCGAAGTAATTCGGACCGAATTTAATTTTCTCGGGAAATTCGGCGAAGTGACCGAATCGAATTTTTGAGAAATTCGCCCATCTCTAAGCATAATTCATAACCGAAGGTTAATTACAAGTTTTTCTCTTGCTGTGTACCGTAAAATACGCACTGTTGTAACACGCTGCAAATCTGGTAGTTTTTGGTTGCTTAATTCTTTTGCGCAATTTAAATCCAGGGGTTAATTAAGCTTTGTTCTGCTGTTGTGGTGACTAAAATAAACCGTCTTTTTCACCGCCAAAAAAGACATTCTTCCTGTAGCATTATTCATAACCGAAGGTTAATTACAAGTTTTTCTCTTGCTGTGTACCGTCAAATACATGCCATTGTAACATGCAACAAAGCTGGTAGTTTTTGGTTGCTGAATTCTTTTGCGCAGTTTACATCCAGGGGTTAATTAAGCATTGTTCTGTTCTTGTGGTGACTAAAAGAAACCGTCTTTTTCACCGCCAAAAAAGAAATGTTTCATGTAGCATAATTCATAACCGATGGTTAATTACAAGTTTTTCTTTTGCTGTGTACCGTAAAATACACGCCATTGTAACACGCTACAATGCTGGTAGTTTTTTGTTGCTCAATTCTTTTGCGCAATTTACATCCAGGGGTTAATTAAGCGTTGTTCTGCTGTTGTGGTGACTAAAAGAAACCTTTTTCACCGCCAAAGAAGCAATTTTGCCTGTAGCATAATTCATATCCGAAGGTTATTTAAGCCTGTTTGTGCTTTTACATTCAGTAAAATACACAGTGTTTTTAAACGACACATACAAGTAAATTTTTCCTGGCCATTTGTGGAGCGCAATTAATATCCAATGGTTACCCAAGCTTGTTACTGGGTTCATTTGGAGTCAAATACAGGGTGTGTATTTATCATATACAGATATCTTCATCAAACAGTGTCTGTACATTTTAGAATAAATAGTATGTCAGACAGAGAGGTGGCAGGCTCTTCACCTGCGAGTGGCAGTGGCACAAACATTCCTGGAGCAGGCCCCGGTCGCAGCACAGCAAGAGGACGTTGCAGCAGGGGTCACACGGTGAGGCCACAACTGCTGGTGTCATCTAGCGGCAGTGTGTTGTTCAGCAACCCAATGGTTCTTGATTGGTTGACTAGGTCATCCACTTCCTCCCAGATGACATCTGACAACCCCAGCCAAGAGTCGGTGGGAACGTCAGACACAACCCTTAGTTGGCATGGCCCAGGAGTGGGTTAGCCGCCCTCACCTGTCCTCAACCCGCCTCTGTCCCATCCGGTTCTCTCAGCCAGAGATCTACTATGTGGTCTGGGCTCAGCGCCACTATATAGCGAGGATGAACAATTTGAGGAGGGCAGTCAGCAGCTACTTGGCAGCGAATAAATGGAGCCAATATCCCCTTCTTCTTGCAGTAGGCGGCATAGTATAGATGTGGAGAGTGGCATGGGAGGTCATGTTGTGAGGGGTCAGCCTTTGCATACCAAGACCGGTGATGAAGACAGCAGTGATGATGAAACACAAATAGATGATGATGTAGCCGACCGCACTTGGGAGGCGGTGAAGCAAGGGCTTCATCATCGTCAGGAGAAGAGGGGCGTCGGCTTTGCGCGTCGGGCCCAGCGGCGCAGTCAGCAAGTGGGTTGTGTGGCCGTGAGCCCAGCAGGGTAGCAGCAGTGTGAGGTCGGGAGCCAAGCGGCCATGGGTAGAAAACCACTTCGCAGGTCCAAGAAAGTAGCGGCACAGGGGCTCAGCGAGGCAGCAGAGGTATTAGTCACTCAGTGCGGAGCGTTGGCGGTAAAATCAGCTACTCGGCGGTGTGGCAGTTCTTTGCTAAGACAACAGAGGAGCCGAATTTGGGTATATGTAGAATCTGTGGGCAGAAAGTGAAGCATAGCCAGGGAGCTATTGTTGGCACCACGGCCCTGCGTCAACACATGCGTTCCACATCCGGGGGCCTGGGAGAAACTTGGCTCAGATGTGGTGGTCCATACTGGCCGCCGCAGCAGCAGCACAGCGGGCCAGTGGCACACATGCCATTGGGGCCAGTCAAGGCTTTTACCACCTCTGCAGAAGGGAGCTGTTTCTCTTTGCCATCATCTTTCCCGGTCCAGATGCTCCTGCTCCTCGCTACCCCTGGAGCCAGCAGTCGTTCAGCGAGGCGATTGCAAAGAGAAAACAGTATGGTTCCAACCATCCTAAGGTGCAGCAGGCTGACCATGCTCCCGTCCAAGTTGTTGGTACTGCAGTCCCTCCCTTTCCAAATGGTGGACTCTGCACCCTTCAGAGAACTAATGGCTTGTGCCAGCCGAGATGGAAAGTACCAAGCCGTAATTTCTTTTCCAAAAAGGCAGTACCAGCACTTCATAAAATTGTGGAACAGAAGGTGGGCCAGTCCTTGAGCTTATCGGGTTTTTTCCAAGGTGCCGGCAGCGCGGACGTCTGGAGCTGTAACTATGGTCAGGGCCAGTATATTCCTTTTTCGGCCCATTGGGTGAATGTGCTTCCGGGCCCCGGCACACCAACAACTTGGACAGGAGACGCCGCTTTTCCCCCTCCACAAATTGTCAAACTGCGGCTCCTGGGGCCAATGTCAACCTCCTCCTCCTCCACCACCACCACCATCTCAGCCTCACAAGTACTGCTCCATTCATACCCCATGTGTAGGGCACAGCGGTGTCACGCCCGTTCTACACCTGGCTTGCCTCGGTGAACAAAGTCACACAGGGAGGAACTGCTCCGCGCATGCAGCAAGAAATCGATGTGTGGCTTTCTCCGCGCCAACTGCAAAACGGAAAACCCTGGTGACGGACAATGGGAGGAACATGGTGTCCACGCTGCACCGAGGAGGGATGGTTCCATGTGCCCTGCATGGCGCACCGTGTTCAATCTGGTTGTGAAAAGGTTCCTGAAGTCTTCCCCCGATCTTCAGAAGATTTGAAAATGGCAGGAAACTGTGCATCCCCTTCATCCAGTCCTACAAAGCCAGGAACACCCTCCTCCAGTTGCAGCGGCAGAATGGCCTCCCCCAACACACTCTTATTTGCGTTGTTTCCATACGTTGGAATTCCAGCCTGCACATGTTTGACCGACTGTATGAACAGAGAAAGGCCATTAATGATTTTTTGATGATCCAGGCGGACAGGAGTACTCCCCTGTTTAACTTTTTCAGCCAGTGGCAGCTCATGCGTGACACCTGCCGTTTGTTGAGGCCATTCGAGGAGGCGACGTTATTTGTCAGTCGCCAGGACTACGGGATGAATAACGTCATTCCACTGCTTCATGTCCTGGAACAGATGCTGAAAAATCTGTCTGGGCAGGGGACCGGAGACGTGGCGACTACATCTCGCGGCCACATGAGTCCGGTGTGGACTGAAATTGAGGAGGAGGACATTGGAGCAGAAGCATTGTCTGGTGAAATGAGTGGATTTTCTACCCAGGTGACAAGAGAGGAGGAGCTGGAGTAGTTGGAGGAGGTAGATGGAGATGAGGAAGACGGCTGCTGCCGTGCCATCCACACTGTGTCATTGTGCCACTCTGTGGCCTACTCCAGTTTTTGCCACCACCTTCCGAATGTCATTGTGCCACTCTCTGACCTCATGCTTCTGTGGCTGCTGCCGTCACCTCCACACTCTGTCACTGATGTTGCCACCTGAGCTCTCAGCTTGTTTTTTTCTAGCTTTCGCTGCCATGAATTTATCAGGCTACATTCCCGCTTCAGTTTTTTGGTCAGTTTTGCCCTCTTAAGTGCCCAGGGAATTTTATAGTAAAGCGATTCAAAGAGCGGCGGCAGTCATGTGCGTGTCATACTAAAACACAACATTGTATGAAGACCAAACCAAGCTTCCTCTGCATATTTAAGCATGGCACAACGTTCTACAGCACCGTGCAGGCTCTGTGCAGCCTGGAAATAGCTGTTTTTTAAAGCGATTCGTCCCGAAGTAATTCGGACCGAAAAGATTTTTGTCAGAAAATTCGGCGAAGTCACCGAATTTTTTAGAAATTAGCCCATCTCTAAATGGGATCCATCAAACGCTGGTGGTGCCTATCGTGCGGTAGATGCAGTACTGAACTGTGGTCTGTATTATAATGGAAATCATGATACAGTTATAAAAAAATCTTTATTAAGAACAAACGTATAAAATATTTCTTTAGCACAGATAAAAGAAATGTGTACATCTGTAAAGATTTTATGAGATGATAAACTGCTAGCAGATTATTCTCTTTATATAAGAGGTTTTGGTAATCATCTCTCAATCACCATGTTTTATCTGAAAAAGCTACTAAAATATTTCAGATTCGGGCTGTTAATGTTGGCTATGCTTAGTTTGATTGGGTTAGAGTTGTCAGAAGATGGGTATAACCCAGCAAAAATAGAAGGTTCTGTGAAAAATTTAAGATGAATACAGTTCTGCTTGGAAGTTTGTGAACCCTTCAGCATTTGCAATATTTCTTCCTAAATTTTAAACTAAAGTTACATCCAAATTTTTGACTGGATGTTCTAATATAATTGATAAAGAGTAAAAAATCAAACAAGTCAAAAAAGTTAGGAATTTCTCATTTAAACATTGAGAAAAATGATCCAATACCACAAGTTTATGCGAGTGGTAAAAGTAAGTGAACCTTTGCTTTCATTATATGATAGATGACACTGTAGTGCACCAATAACTGTTCTGAAAGTTTCTAGGTAGTTGTTGATTAGACATACACATATGCTTGGAGGAATATATAAAATTTTCCATAAAAAACAGCTTCAACTATTTTATGTTGATGGGTTTCCTGCTATGATCAAATCTTATGGGCAAAAAATATGTGACCATTGCTTAGATGTTGTAATAAATTTTGCTGTGTCTTTTTCAAGCCCAGTGTCAGTGCCAAGCATACCCTACAATCAGCTATAGGGTCTAGAACTATGGATTGTGCATGTTTAACCTAAAACTTTTACCTCCAATAAAAAATTAGCTTGTCCGATAATTCCATCAGTTCCAAGAAAAATATGAACCATTTGTGATTAGAGATGGAGTATTGATCTAATCGACAGTGGAATTCGTTTTAGAATTTCAGGAAAATTCGGTTCTGATCGAAGTCGAAGTTTGGGGGAACTAGGCAATTGTGTGAACGAAGTGGTGCTTTTGATTGATAAAATGGCTGCGAGCACATGGCACATGTCATGGGGGCAAAGCACTCTGGAGGGAAGAAAGGCTAGCCTGAATGACATGTGCAGTGATGAAGGCATTCAGAGACCGGCGGGATTCTGTGATGTCACAGCACTATATAAGTCCGGGCGCGGACGCTGGGCAGCCTCATCCGCTCTCTCTGTGAATGATAAGGGAAAAGTGCTGCGCGGCTGATTGTTACTGATGATAACTGATTATTTATACAGCGTTTTTTGTGGGTGGTTCAGCTTGTCTCAGAGACTGTTAATCTTAACGTTCTATTCTGTTTTTTTTGGGTATTGGATCAGTAACATCCAGTGTTTCGTCTCATGCAGCTGCATATACATTTAAATCCTATCCTTTGATCACAGCACATTGATTATCCAAGGGGGATCTAAGCCAGTTCCTGTTGTAGTAATTTAAAGAAACAGAGTTTTTTACAATACAAATACCAACTTCATTTTTGGCGCTGGCTCCAATTCTTTGGCGCAAATTTACATTCAGGGGTTATTACAGCGTTGTTATTCAGCTGTCAGTGACTCCAAGAAAACGTCATTTCACAGCCCAAAATATTTTACATTTTTCCTTGTAGCATTAATTCAAAAGCGAGGTTATTTTCAATTTTTTCTCTTGTTGTTGTGGCGTAAAAATAGCCATTCGCTAACTCGCTACAAAGCATACTTGTTTGTGGTGTCAATTGTTTTGGCGCATGGGGTTACTTAGGCATTGTTTTTCAGCTGTGGTGGGTCCAAGAAACCGTCATTTTCAACGCCACAAAATAATATTACATTTTTCCGGTAGCACTTATATTCACAAGCAAAGGTTAATTACAATTTTATCTCTTGTTGTGGGCGTATAAAAACAACCGCATTGTTAACACGCTACATAGATACTAGTTTTTGGTGGCTCAATTCTTTGGCAGCCCCAATTTACACTCCAAGGGGTTAATTAAGCGTTGTTTTTCAGCTGTGGTGATCCAAGAAACCGTCATTTTCAACGCAAAAATATATTCATTTTTCCTGTTGCATTAATCACAAGCATAGGTTAATTAAAATTTTATCTCATTAATTGTGTGGCGTAAAAACTCCGAATTGTAACACGCTTCAAAGACTAGTAGTTTGTGGTGGCTCAATTACTTTGGCGCATATTTACATCCAGGGGTTAATTAAGCGTTGTTTTTCAGCTGGCTGTGGTGATCCAAGATAAACCCGTCATTTTCACGCCAAAATATATACATTTTTCCTTGTAGAATAATTCACAAGCAAGGTTAATTACATTTTATTTCTTGTTTTGTAGCGTAAAAAAACACGCATTGTAACGACGTACAAAGCTACTAGTTTGGCGGGACTCAATACTTTGGCGCGCGAATTTAAATCCAGGGGTTTATTTTAAGCTGTTGTTATGCAGTTGTACTCAGTAAAAGAAACTTTGTTTTTCACCGCCACAGAAGAATTCTGTAGCATAATTCTGCATATGTACGAAAGGTTAATTAAGACCTGTTTGTGTTTTATAGTCAGTAAAATACACAGAGTTTTTAAAACGGCACATACAAGTA
>JAODAL010008233.1:0-107500 GCA_025379985.1 Phyllomedusa bahiana | reverse complement strand
CACCAAAAAAAAACCCCCCAAAAAAAACCCCCCCCCCCAACCCACCACAAAATATATATAATATATATATAAAATATATAATAATCACTTATATATATTATATATATATACCCCCCCCATCAAAATGTTAACTACCAAATCACATCCCCCCCCCCCTATGAACATGAGAAAGGCCATTAACGAGTTTTGATGATCCAGGCAGACAGAAAGTACTCCCCCTGTGTAACTTTGATGTCAGCTGTGGCAGCTCTATGCTGTGACACCTGCGTTTGTTGAGGCTTATTCGAGGGACGGCGACGTTATTTGTCAGTCGCCTGGACTACCGGGATGAATAACGTATTCCACGTGCTTCATGTCCTGGAACAGATGCCTGTAAAATTCTGGGTCTGGCAGGGACTGAGACGTTGGGCGACTACATCTCTCGCCACATGAGTCCGGTTGGATGGAAATGGGAGGAGGAGGGAGGAGGAGACATTGGAAGCAGAAGCATTGTCTGGTGAAATGAATGTGGATTTTCTACCATGGTGACTACGGATGGAGGAGGTGCAGGACGCAGATGGAAGGAGATAGATGGAGATGAGGAGACAAGGCCAGATGACCGCAAGCACGTGGCAGTTCTACAGTGGAAATGTGAGGCAGGAGCCCCTCTGAGTCACTTGTGCAAGATGGACGCAGCTTGCTGATTTGCCTGGCTAGTGACAGCCGAATTGTCAGCTATCGGGCAGAGGATGACTTTGGCTCTCCACCCTATTGGACCCCTCGCTACCCGTCGGTCCAAAATGGTGGGGAGAGAGCTTTTCCCAGCTATGAGTGGGAGGACAAATCAAATTACTATAGGGAAATCCTCCGTGTCAGTTGGACGCTGCCCATGTGCGGAATAGTCCTCCTCTGTCAGGTTGACCGGGAGGGTTTCTTCAGGTTACGTACTATGCCGCGGCTGCCGGGGGAAGGGGGGGGGGTCGGAGCAGTACCAGCTCCATTAGCAGCACAATAAGTCTGGAGTCACGGATGAGCAGCTTCCTTCCCCCGCCTTGTGAGGAGGGCGGAGTCGCCAGCAGCAGCATGCAGCAGGACCTGAGCAATGACCTGAACAAAAGGTCTGGTGCCTGACCTATCTGGAAAAGCAACTCTGCCCACCCCAGTTAGAAGATCCACTGGACTAATGGGCAGCCAAAGGTATGTGTGGCCGAAACTTGCCGAGTTTGGCAGTGGAGATGATGTCTGCGGCAGTTGTGTGCATCAGAGCGGGTGTTCAGTGCGGCGGGGGCCATCGTTACCACATCGTGGAACCCGCTTGTCCACGGGAAATGTGGAACGCTTGACCTTTGTCAAGATGAATCAGGCCAGTGTGGATTCTGGCCAGGATTTCCACACACCAATGCCTTAGGCGTCAGGGACTACATCAGCCTTGACGCTCTCACCCAAACCTGTGAGAAATTTAGTCTGGGTTCAAACTACTGCCGCAGCCACTACTTGATGCCGCCCCGCACCTTGATGCCACACCATCATGCTGACAGTTTCTCCATCTGCCACCAACCATCTTTACCAGGGACTGGTATTCCCACCCACCTCCACACTCTGTCATTTCCCACTTCTGACCTCATGCTGCCGGGCTGCTGCCGTGACCTCAACTGTCATTGTCCACTTTGACCTCATGCTGTCTTGCCCACCATGCATTGCACTGTGGCCTTCTGTTGCCTGCCACTCCAGTGTCATGTGCCACTCGCTATCTGTTTTTGCCCCTCACACTGTGTCATTGTGCCACTGTCTGACCTCATGCTGCTGCTGTGGCTGCTGCAGTGACCTACACACTGTGTCATTGTGCCACTGTGAGAGCTCATGATGGTGCTGTGGCTGCTGCAGTGAGCTACACGCTGTGTCATTGTGCCCTGTCTGACCTCTAGCTGGTGTGGCTGCTGCCGTTACCTCAATTGTCATTGTGCCACTGTCTGACCTCATGCTGCTGCTGTGGCTGCTGCCGTGACCTCCACACTGTGTCATTGTCCCACTCTGTGGCCTACTCCTGTTTTTGCCACCTCCAGAATGTCATTGTGCCACTGTCCTGACCTCATGCTGCTGCTGTGGCTGCTGCCGTGACACTCCACACTGTGTCATTGTCCACTTGTCTGAGCCTATCTCCTGTTTTTGACCACTCCAGAATGTCATTGTGCCACTGTCTGACCTCATGCTGCTGCTGTGGCTGCTGCCGTGACCTACACACTGTGTCATTGTGCCACTGTCTGACCTCATGCTGCCTGTGGCTGCTGCCGTACTCAACGTGTCCATTGCCCATTGTGCTACTCCGTGACCTCAAATGTCATTGTGCCACTGTCTGACCTCATGCTGCTGCTGTGGCTGCTGCCGTGACCTCCACACTGTGTCATTGTCCCACTCTGTGGCCTACTCCTGTTTTTGCCACCTCCAGAATGTCATTGTGCCACTGTCTGACCTCATGCTGCTGCTGTGGCTGCTGCCGTGACCTACACACTGTGTCATTGTGCCATGTCTACTATGCGCTGTGTGGTGCGCCTGACTACACCTGTTCATTGTGCCACTGCTGACCAATGCTGCTGCTTGGTGCTGCGTGACCTCACACTGTGTCATTGTGCTGTGGCTACTCTGTCTGACACTCAAATGTGCATTGTGCGCTGTCTGACCTCATGCTGGCTGCTGTGGCTGCTGCCGTGACCTACACACTGTGTCATTGGCCACTGTCTGACCTCATGCTGCTGCTGTGGCTTGCTGCCGTGACCTACACACTTGTCATTGTGCCACTTCTGACCTCATGCTGCTGTGTGGCTGCTGCCGTGACTACACACTGTGTCATTGTGCCACTGTCTGACCTCATGCTGCTGCTGTGGCTGCTGCCGTGACCTCCACACTGTGTCATTGTGCCACTCTGTGGCCTACTTCCTGTTTTTGCCACCTTCCAGAATGTCATTGTGCCACTCTCTGACCTCATGCTGCTGTGGCTGCCGCCGTCACCTCCACACTCTGTCACTAATGTTGCCACCTGAGCTCTCAGCTTGTTTTTTTTCCAGCTTTCTCTGGCATGACTTTATCAGGCTACATACCCTCTTCAGTTTTTTGGTCAGTTTTTCCCTCTTAAGTGCCCAGGATTTTTAGAGTGAAGCGATTCTAAGAGCGGCGGCAGTCATGTGCGTGTCATACTAAAACACAACAATGTATGAAGACCAAACCAAGCTCCCTCTGCATATTTAAGCATGGCCCAACGTTCTACAGCACCCTGCAGGCTCTGTGCACCCTGGAAATAGCTTTTTTTTAAGGGTGATTTTTCCCCGAAAAAATTTTGGGAAGAATTTTATTTTTTGCCCCGGAAAAAAATTTTCGGGAAATTCGCCCCATTTTCTACTTGAAACGCCCGGGAAGGGGAGTTTTCCCCAGTTTTATGCAAGTAAAGTGGAATCCTGTACAATGAAAAGTTACTTTATTCAAAGGTTTACAAACGTCTCTCCTAGTCACAGTGCAGCAATCTTTCCTGTAGAGGAATTGTGGCTTATGGGGAAAAAAAAAACAGTAAAAATATATAAAACTTATAGTTTTTCTATTCACAGACAGCAAGCAGAAATATTATATACAAAGTGTATCTGTCCACTTTTATGTTTTGCTTCGGTTTTAACATGAATCATGATAGATATTATAGATCCCAATGAACCCCAATTTCAATGAGTCTGGGTGTTTTTGGAGGGGAAGGAAGAACGGGGTCTTGCTGAAAAGAATAGCACAGCATGCTCTTGTCTAGGTTTAAAAGGGGGGTTTGAAAGGGGGAAAAAAAGGGGGTAATAACGGTTTTTGGATAAAATGGATTTCCCTTTTTACTTTAAGTTGTATCTAGATAGAACAGTGATGGAAGGGTCTTTGCAAAGTCAGGGTCTGCAATGGGACTTATGTGAACAACAGATAATTTTGGGATCTAGTGAATCTGTGCATTTAGGCTAGTTATGGTATATTTACATGCAGCACATTGGTTGCAGAAATTTCTGACTGTCCTTCATCTGAACAGGGTTTACAGAACTGAATACACATGCAACAGAAACAACCTCATTCAGATGGATGGGACTGGTTTTTAGTCTCAGAAATGTCTATAACAAACCTGTTGTGTGTGAAAATACCCAAAGGCTACATCTACACGATAGTGATTTGCTGTAAAAATTTTAAGCAGATTCGGTATTTGGAATCCGCAAAAATCTGACTGTAAATCATCCCTATAGACTTTAAAGGGAATATGTCATCTAAAAAATGACTTCTTTTTAACTCAAGTTTTTATGTTAAACACTTTTACAACTTTTTTGTTATTTTTTCTTTAATTTTTCCATATCACTTTCAATATTTCAATAAATTCTTAAGTTCTGTAGTTTTCAATTTGGTCACTAGGCCTAATAATAGTCTGACACTTCTGTAGCAAGATATTTTCAGTAATCTGCTCATTATAAGTACAAGCAGGGTTACATTGAAAGGTGACACCAATGTGTATAGATAACACAGGACTCACCAGTCACAAGAAGAGAGTCACAGTTCACCCTCTCCCCCTCCGTGCACACTGATTTCTTCCCAGTTTGCAGAGCATGACTAGAAAACTCTCCTATAGAAGTCAATTGGACTGATCCTGTTCACAGGCTTCTATGTGTATGAAGCTGCTGTAAAACATCTCTCTAAATCAGTGTTTCTCAAGTCCAGTCCTCAAGACCCACCAACAGGTCAAGTTTTCAGGATTTCCTCAGTCTTGCACAGGTGATATAATTATTGTCAGTGTAGTGTGTGGGAGATCCTGGAAACATGACCTCTTGGTGGGTCTTGAGGACTGGAGTTGAGAAACACTGCTCTAAATGCTGCTAAAAGCAGTGCAGGCAAGAAAACTTTCCCCACAATCATATACAGACAACATAATTGAGAAATCTACAACTAGAAAATAACAATGGCTAAGAAGAAAAGAATATGTAGCAGTATCTTGTTTTAATTAGTAAAAAAAAAATTGACAACAGATTCCCTTTAATACAAAAACCAAGCTGTAGTCCACACAGCTCAGATTTTCTGAGCTTTTTGGATTTTTCATAAACAAAAATCGTGTCGAAAAACTTAGAACATGTTCTATAAGCCGCCATATTTCACTTGAAAATGGCAGATTGTTGTACTGTTCAATTGAATGGCTGAAATCCGAAAACCGCTGCAAAAAAACAGGACAAAAAACGGTACAAAAAATTAAAAACCCAAAGTGAAAAAAATATGATCGATTTGATTAAAACAGAGGTTTTTTGTCCTCTGCTGTGTGGATGTAGTCTAAGGCCTCGTTCACACGGCTTATTTGGGCGCGGATTGTACGGATGTAGTCTAAGGCCTCGTTCACACGGCTTATTTGGGTGTGGCCCCCGGCCCCAATCCGTCCCTGTCTTTAGGTAACCACAGTTTATAGAGAATGTGGATTCCGTCGTCCCCCCCGCTGGGGAAAATGTGGGGGGAAGAAACGACATGCCATTATTTACGGCAGTACGGCTGTAAAAAAGCATTGTCTAGGGGGCCCGGCGGCAGCGCCCGGCCCCCGCCCCGGCCTCCCCTTATTAAAACCCCCCGTTTTGGGGGGGGGACGTCCCGCAAATACGGCTTGAATAAGCCGTGTGAACCGGGCCTAAGGGTATGTTCACTCAGTGTTTTTGGGTGCTTTTTTGAATCCAGATTAGACAATAATCGTCCCCAAAAAAACAGTCAAAAATTCCAGTAAAAAACCTTCTATTAATTTCAATGTAAAATGTTCAGAGCTAAAACATCTACCTCGGAAATTCAACTTTGTTTTGTGGGTTTGACTGGGGAAAAAAAATGATTACATACTGCTACGTGGGGAATCGACTTAACGAAATGGAATTGTTTTGAATTTGGAAAAAGGGTTCTGCAAGAAGGTAAGTTTATGGTACTTCAAGCCCTGGGGGACATGGGGGGAGAGAACTCTGGGAGGAAGAAAAGAACGCACTCAAAGCATGTGAGACTGAAGCCAATAGCAACCAGTGGGTTCTGTATGTCAAGCCCTTTTAAATAAGAAGCCAATTAAATTTCAACTTGTCACTGTGTTCCTTTAGCCTATATTTGCAAAAAAAACCGTTTTTTTTGAGCACTTGGGGGGAAGACCTTCACAAGGTGTGCATTATACACCTGTTCCTGAACCAGCGTTTTTTATTTTGTTTGTTTGAGTTTGTGTGGTATTCTCCTTATAATCCAGGGTATGTGTTTTTCTGTCCCATATACACCTGAATTCCATCTGGTTCCCTGTGTAGGGTATTTTATACCCAAGGGTTAATTTATCCTCTTGTTTGTGGGATAATTAGAAGTCAAATACAGGGTGTGTGTTTTTCTGCCCTATATACACCTGAATTCCATCTGGTTCACTGTGTAATAATAATAATAATAATCTTTAGTTATATAGCGCCAACATATTCTGCAGCACTTTACAATTTAGAGGGTATACATACAGACATTACACATTAAAAGAACTTAAAGATGAGACACAAGGTGTGAGGGCTCTGCTGCCCGGGAGCTTTTCAATCTATTATGGTTTTATGGGTTTAGACAAAGGGTTAAGAAGTGCTCAGTTTAAAAATGGTCCGGCCATGTTACATAAATAGGGGGGGGTTTCCCATAAAAGTTGGGGGGCCCTGCCCCCCGACAGTAAATCTATTACAGACAAGTGCCTTGTGGTGCCCAAGGGTGCAGGGAGTGACAGATGTGTTGATAGCAGTTTGGGGATCTTGGGGGCCCCGGGACTGAGAAAATGTGTTTTTTTTTCCCTTTTTTTTTTTTTTTTTCCGCTTTTTTTTTTTTTTTTGCCCCATTTTTGCCTTTTTTTCCCCTTTTTTTTTTTTTTTTTTTTTGGGGGCCCTTTAAAAATTTTTTGAGGGGGGGGAAAGGTTCCCCTTATCGCCCGCGGAGAATGTTTTAAGGGGAGAAGGGGGTGGGGAGGGGTGGGGGGCCCCTTTGGGAGACGGGATGGGGGGGTTGGGAGGAGAGAATGAAGGGGTTTTTGAAAAATTTTGGTGGGGGAGGGTGGTAAGAAAAAAAGTTTGGAAGGGGAGAGGAAAATGGGGGGGTGCCGGGGCCTGTGGGAAGTTTTTGGGGGGAGAGTGAGGGACTTTTGGGGGTTCCCCGGGTTATTTAAAGGGGCCAACCCCAGGGGAAAGGGGACTGAAAACAGGGGTTGGGGCATCGGTATTAGCGGGGGGAAAGAAAGGACAAGCCTGGCTGCTGCATTCGGGGACAGATTGCAGAGGGGGGAAGTTTTCAGGGGGGGAGCCCGTTTAAGCAGGGAGTTACAGTAGTTTTTTCCCCGGAGAAATGAATAAAGAGCAACTAATTTGGGGTTTGGGAGTGTTTCCACAGGGGAGAAAATTTCGGTTTTTGAAGATGTTCTTGAGGTGCAGATGGGGGGCGGGCAAGGGATTTGGATAAAAGGGGGTAAAAGGGACAGATCAAAATTTGGGATAACCCCAAGACAGCGGACCTGTGCCTAGGAGTTATGGGGGGTGCCAGGGACAAAAATTTAGCAGGGTAGGGTTGGTTGAAGAGGGCCCAAAAAAAAGACAAAAAGTTAAATTTTTTAGTGGGGGTTTAATTTAAAGAGGAGAGGGCCATGATGCCCAAGAGAAAACCCAGACGGGGTCACGGGGTGTTTTGTAGCGGGGCAGGATAAATGTCTCGGGAGGGGGGTTTGTAAAAGTTAAAGGTGTCATCAGCGTAGGATTGTACGGAAGCCAAAATCTCTGATGGTTTTTTAAGGGGGGAAAGTGTGGGAAGGTAAAAAAAGGGGGGGCCCAAAGCCCGAAAAACCCCTGGGGAACCCCCCGACGGCAAGAGGGAAGAGGAAAGGAGGTAGAACCGGGAAAATGAGACACTGAAGGACCCGGTCAAGGGGAAAAGAGGGGAAAACCCAAAGAGAAGGCGGGCCTGGGGGCCAAATTTGGCGCTGAGCTTTGTGAGGGGGGGTGATACACAGTGTAAAAACGTGCAAAAAGAGACCCAAGAAGAAGCAGTAACGAGTAGGGGCCCGGGAGATTTGGGCGTGAGGGGGATATTAGGGGGTTAACTAGGCATTTTCTGTGGTTTGGTAGGGGGGCGGAAAACCTGTTGGTTGAAAGAATTTTCCGAGAAGAGAGTTAGAGGGGAGATAGGGATTGGGCAAGAGGGGAAAAAAAGCGTTCCAGGAATTTAAAGGATAAAGGGAAAGTTAGGGGACTGGTCGGTGGGTTGGCAGCAAAAGGGAAGGGGGAAAAAGTGGGATTTTTTATTTAAAGGGGTTATGTTTGGGATTTTTTAAAGGGGAAGAGTAAGATCCCAGTAGAGAGAGGGGTTTAAAGGATTGCAGAAAAGGTTTGAAAATTTTGATTACCCGGGGAAAAATTTGGACTGGAAAAGGGGGAAAGGGGGAAATAGGGTCACTAGAAGGTGGTTGGGGGAAAACAGAGGGGAAAGGGCCTGGACCTTCTTTTTTTCTGTCTTTGGGTCAAGGGAGGGGAGGGGATGGGTGTTACTTGAGGATGGATGCAAAGGTTTTCCCCGGGATACTTTTTCTATTTTGTCTTTGAAGGAGGGGGCCTAGTCTTCAGAACTGGGGTCAGTGAGGGGCCTGACCCTTTTGACCGGGAGGAGGGAGTGGAAAGTGTCAAACAGGCTTTTTTGGGGTTGTTGTTAATGGGAGATGGGGGAGGGGGAAAATTATTTTTTTTTTGGCGCGGGTGAAGGGGGTAAGTCCCGGAGCATAAAAAATTTTATATTTGGAGAAAGTCTCCCAGGTCCCTTTAAATTTTTTCCCCCCAACAGTTTCTTGGCCAAACCGGAACATCGCTGGGGAAAAGGAGTCTGAGGCGTGTCCCCAATAGCTGCGGGCGTCTGATTTGGGTGGTGGGTTTGTCTGAGTGTTGTCAATATGTCCGGGGGTGGTTGAGAGGGGTTTTCTTTTATTGCTTGAGAGGGCCCGGTCAGGACAGGGGGGTCAGAGGAGGTTGGGGGCAATGAGGACTGTATGGGTGGGCTTTGAGTTCGAGTGTTCTTTGGGGAAAGTTTCTGGATAGTGATGGGCAGGTGTTTCCAAAAGAAGGCTGAGAATTGGGTAGTGAAGGAAGGGTAAGGTTGTGATCAGAGAGCGCTTTTGGAGAATTTTTAGGATAGAAATTGAGGGACTGCAGGGAAAAACCCAAAACCCAAAAGGTGTCCATTCTTGGGGTGGGAGGTCTGAAATTGCAAGGGCCCAAAGGAAGTTTTTTGCGGGAAAAAACCGAGAGGCAGAAACTGGGGGGGGTGAGCCGGGAGGGCTGAAACAACCACGGGTTTGAGGGGGAAAAATTTCCCAAAAAGGGCTGGGGTGTGGACCTCAAAGGAGGGGAAAGTCGAGAGGGTGGGGAGGATGACCTGGTAAGTACAGTGTGGAGAGAGAAATATGCCTACTCCCCCACCCCGCCTGCTCTCAGGTTTGGGGAAAGGGGGGGTGAAATGTAGGCCGTTTATAGGTGAGAGTGGAAGGGAAAACGGTTGGGCAGTGGCTGGAGCCATGTTTCAGTGAGAGAAAAGGGATTAAGGGAGTTAGAGAGGAAAAGGGGAATGAACCCGCGGGGGTTTGTTACCGATAGTTTGGGAAATTTACAGAGCACATTTTAAAAAGGGGCCCGGGAAAAAAACATACAAAAAAATAGCAAGCAGGTTTGGCCCGGGTTTTTTTGGAGGGGGATGGGGGGATGAGCGGTAAAAAAGGGGGTGGGCCATGGTTAGGAGAGATGTTCCTGCAGCGAAAGCGGGAGAAAGAAAAGGGACAGCAGTTTGGTTTTTTGTTTTTTTGATGAGCGGCGGGTTTTTGCAACACTATGGAGGCTGCTAGTTTTAGGTAGTTAAAAAGGGAAAAAAGTGTGTGGGATGTATAAAATAGGTGAAAGGGGAAAGGAAAAGGCTTTACTTTAGTGGATAGCATTTTTAGGGGGCAAAATGGGTTGTGGGAAAAGGGGGCAAATTTGGCCCAAAAAGGTAGATAGCAATTTGTGAGCATAGTGGATAAGGTGTATGTTTAGAGACCAGTTTTTCAATTAAAAGGGGAAACCCTCAAGTCCCTTAAGATCATTCTGTTATTTCTGTCAATTTTCTGATGGGTCCTTTTGTCACTTTCAAATAGTCAATCCCAAATAGGCATGACAAATATGCCATTGACCGGGGACGGGGTTCCCGAGACCTAAGCTTTTTGTGATTTTTTTACTTTAAACCATGTAGAGTTTCCTTTCTAGGGATCAATTAACCCCGGTGTGTAAATTGGGGGAGCTACAAATGGCCCAGCCCCAAAACAGAGGCTTTTTAAAGGGGAAATTTCTTGCCCCCCCCCAAAATAAACCAGGGAAAAATTTTGGGGGCAAAGTGGGTTGAAAGTACACCCTAAACTTTCATTAATACAAAGCAGGGGAGTTATGCAAAAAAAAAAACTGTTTGGGGGTTTTTGAGGGTAGTAGTCCAAAATGTAGACATAAAAATACCCCTTAATACAAATTTCAGGGGAAATTATACAAAAAATGCTTGGGGTTGTTGAGGGTAGGGAGTCCCAAAAAATGTAGACATTTTAAAAACCTGTGAAAAGAGGAAGAAAAAAATTTGGGAGGGTTTACAAAAGGGTCTCTGAGGTGCACCCTTCAATTTTAATATTTCTGATGCCTCATGTGTCAAAATACGCCTAAAATTTCCCTCTGGTTACTGTGTAGGTATTGTATAAACCCCAAACGTTTAAATTTTTTCCCCTTGTTTTTGGGGTGTTTTTTGGGAATTAACCCGGGTGTATGTATTTCTGCCCCATACACGCCTGAATTCCATCTGGTTATTTCTGTAGGGTATTTTATACCCAACAGTTAATTTATCCTCTTGTTTGTGGGGTAATTAGGAGTCAAATACAGGATGTGTGTTTTTCTGCCCCATATGCGGCTGAATTCCATCTGGTTCACTGTGTAGAGTATTTTATACCCAAGGGTTAATTTATCCTATTGTTTGTGGGGTAATTAGGAGTCAAATACTGGGTGTGTTTATTTCTGCCCCATCTACGCCTGAATTCTCATTCATTCTGTAGGGTATTTTATACCAAGTGTTAATTTCTCCTATTGTTTAGTGTGGGAATTTGAGTCAAATACAGGGTGTGTGTGTATTTCTGCCCTATACACGCCTGAAATCCATCAACTTCAGACTGTGGGGGTATTTTAATCTGTGGCTAAGAGTTAATTTATCCACTTTTTGTGGAGAATTCTGTGTAAAAATCCAGTGTTGGTGTATTTCAGCCCTACATACATCTCAAATCAAGCCAGTTCAGTCTCTTGGAATATTGCTATCTGTGGCAAACAGTTAATTTTTTCACTTATTGTGGTGATTCTGTTAGATGCGGATACATGTAGAACCTCCCCAAAAGAGTGGAGAGGGTATCATCAGTAATTTTGCTTTGACGTCACTAATCATTTTGCCCTTCCTTTGATCCTTCAGTGTCTGCTTTCAATTGGTCAATAATCCATCATTGCTAAAGCCAAAAAGCCAGAGAGTGACATGGTGACATAGCCTGGAGATGACAGCAGCAGCATGAGGAGACCTGAGTGGTGAGGTGGCAGCAGCATCAGAAGGCTACAGTGAAGAGTGGGGAGGTGGGTGTCAATACCAGTCCCTGGTAAAGATGGTGGGTGGTTGAAGGAGCAGCTGCCAGCAAATGTGTGGCATCAGGCGGGTGGCAGCATCAGAACAGTAGCTGAGGCAGGGAGCCAGGTGCTGCTGCTGGTGGGTACCTAAATCACTAGGGGGGTGAAGAAACAGGTCAGACCTGTTAGAGGATGGATGATGGCGCAGATAGGCAGCGGCCAACTGACTACATAGGATGTCTCTATAGTACTTGAGTTTGTCCTCTGTCTTGACAGGTGAAAAAAAATTCATTTGGGACTGGTAACGAGGGTCCAAGAGGATGGGGAGCCAGAAGTCATCCCTCTGCCGGATGGTGACAATTCGGCTGTCGCTAGCCAGGCAAATCAGCATGCAGCGGGCCATCTGCGCAAGTGACTCTGAGGGACTCTCAGCCTGCATCTCCACTGTATACTGCCACGGTGTGTATGGATCATCTTCCTCATCCTCAGGCTGCTCCTGCTCCTCTCCTGTCAACTGAGTAGAAAAACCACTCATTTCACCATACACTGCTTGTGCTCCAATGTCTTGCTCCTCCTCTTCCTCCAGTTCAGCCCTCACCGGACTCATGTGGCCGTGAGATGTAGTCGCCACGTCTCCGGTCCCCTGACCAGACAGATTTTGCAGCATCAGTTCCAGGACATGAAGCAGTGGAATGACGTTATTCATCCTGTAGTCCTAGCGACTGACAAATAACGTGGCCTACTCAAAGAGTCTGCAAACGGCAGCTGTCATGCATGAGCTGCCACTGGCTGACATAAATATTACACAGTGGAGTATCTCTGTCCGCTTGGGTCATCAAGAAATCATTAATGGACTTTCTTTGTTCATAGATTTCTCCCTGTTTTGCTCTGTTAATAGATTTCTCCCTGTTTTGTTCTGTTCATAGATTTCTTCCTGTTATGCTCTGTTCATAGATTTCTCGCTGTTTTGCTCTGTTCATAGATTTCTCTCTGTTTTGCTCTGTTCATAATTTCTCTGTTCTGTTCAGCTCCGGGACGGTGTGCTTGGCGGTGTAGTAATGGCTAAAGTGCATGCAAAGTTTCCTGGCCAGTTCTCGGAACGGTGCAGAGTCCACCATTTGAAAAGGGAGGAACTGCAGTACCATCCACTTGAACAGGAGCACGGTCAACTTCTGCCCTTTGGGATGGCAAGACGCATACTGCTGTCTCTTGGCAATCGCCTCATTGAACGATTGCTGGCACCATGAGTGTCGAGGAGCAGGAGCATCTGGACCAGTAGATGATGTGAAAGACAGACAACTCCCTTTGGCAGAGGTGGTGGAGCCTTGACTGCCTGAAATGGGAGGCGTGCTACTGGGTGATGCCAACATTAGGTTCCTGGTCACGCTTTACTTTCTGCCCACAGATTCTACATATAACCATGTTCGCCTCCTCCGGTTTCTTGGCAGAAAACTGGCACACCGCCAAGTAGGTGATTTTACCACCAATGCTCCACACTGACTGTTACCGCCGCTGCCTCGGTGAGCTCCTGCACTGCTACTTTCTGGGACCTGCAAAGTGGGTGGTCTAAATCGTGGCTGTTTGGCTCCCAACCTCGCACTGCTGCCACCCTGCTGACTCCCGCCACACTACTGGCTTGCCGTCTGCGCCACTGCCTGACGCGCAAGCTGCCGCTCTCTTCTCCCGATGATGATGATGATGATGAAGCCCTTGCTTTCAGGGCCAGGACGCTGGGTAGTCGAAGGTAAGCGACCACCTAGGGCGCAACTTCATCCCAGGCAGAAAAGGGGGTGCAAGGAGGTATGGAGTGGGCTGAATTTTCCATTTGGGGCACTTTATGCCTTGTTTAACTAGGGCACCAGAATACTTGTCCCAGCCTTGCTTGCTTCACCCGGCCTCCAAGTGCGATCGGCTACATCGATTAGTGTTTGCCTGTCACCGCTGCCCTCCTCAACGGTCTCGCTGTACAGAGCCTGACCACTCGCAACATAACCCCCCATGCCACTCTCCTCATCACTACTTGCCCGCTTCTGCAAGAAGCAGCGTATGTCTTCCCCACCTCTTTGCTGCCCACTGTCCTCAAATAGTTCGTCCTCACTGTATAGTGGCCCACAGCCTATAGTAGTTCTCTGTTTGTGGGAACTGAACGGGACAGAGGCGGGTTGAGGACAGGTGAGGGCCCCTGACCTGCTCCCGGGCAATGCCAACTAAAGGTTGTGTCTTATGGATGCACCGACTCTTTGCCGGGGTTGTCAGATGTCATCTGGGGGAAAGTGGATGACCTAGTCAACCATTTGAGAACCATTGGCTTAGTGGTCAACACACGGCCGTTAGATGACACTGGAAGCTCTGGCCTCGTGGGGTGACCCCTGCTGTGACGTCCCCTTACTGTACTGCGACCTGTGCCTGATCCAGGAACCTACCATTGTAAGTGCGCTCTGAAAAAAAGTCCGCTGGGGCATTATGGATAATGTAATAGAATGTGATCTTAGAGTTTGCGGGCACAAGCACAGTAGATACCTAGGCACATTTGAGACACATAAAAGACGTGATGACATTAGGATCTTTGATGCCGTAATACGCGCATATGAAGTAGCAGTGCTTACACGCCGAACCAAGACGTGAAGACATGCAGCTTAGAGACATGCCGGTAAGGAAGCGTCAGTTTCTAGAAGTAATGCGATTGGTATATAGAGTAAAGGGGATGGTCCTTACAAATGGTTATAAGGAATTCCTGCCATTTTATGAGTGCAGCACTATCTACTAGTCTATTGAGACTGTGGAGGACTCCAAAGGGAGTTCTTATTGCTTGATATATCCATAGGCTATAAGTCCCCTGAGGAGCCCCTGAAGTACTGCGGGGAGGGGGGTGGGACATGTCAGGATACCAGCTTGAATTTGAAAGAGAAGATGAGAGAAGAGCTTTACTATCTTTAGACTAATATTTTTTTCTCTCAGAGTTTTTCCTTCATCTACTTGTCTTTGTTATCTTATAGGGTATTGGCAGTATAAATATACAGGGCCAGCCACCAATAGATGGGGCCGCCCTTTTCAGGGTGAATATTCATTCTCATATAGGTATAAGTGCAGAGTGATATTGATGTTTTCTCTAATCAAGACCTCTGCAGTGATGTGATGCATAACATCGGGAGTGGCATCAACAAATCTAAATGATACCTTTACTTATTTAGGTTTTTACATGTGATATAGAAATAAAATAATATCTGAATAGTCGATTTGAGATTTTGTATAGTACCTGTACAGTTGAAACCAGAAGTTTACATTCACTATATAAAAAGACACATATGCATGTTTTTCTCAGTATCTGACATGAAATCAGAATAAACTTTACCCGTTTTAGGTCAATTAAGAACCAAAATTATTTATATTTGCCAAATGCCAGAATAATGA
Source organism: Phyllomedusa bahiana (assembly GCA_025379985.1). NCBI lineage: Eukaryota > Metazoa > Chordata > Amphibia > Anura > Hylidae > Phyllomedusa > Phyllomedusa bahiana. The sequence goes on along the minus strand of JAODAL010008233.1, from coordinate 92,447 downwards.
GAGAGAAAAATTTTTAAAGCCATTTTTATTACTTTCTGCAAAGTCAAAAGTTTACATACACTAGGAAGCTAGTTTGGAAGCTTTTGATAGGTTTATTGGCAACATCTGAATTAGAGACACACATGTGGATGTTTTTTAATACAGACCAGAAACTCACTGCTTGTGTGTGATTGTGATCATGGAAAACTCTAAAGAAATCAGCCAAGATATCAGGAAGAGAATTGTGGACTTGGGTGCAATTTCCAGATAACTGAAGATGCTTTGTTTATCTGTACAAACAATTATATGCAAGTACAAACAAGATGGGGATGTCCAGCTAAGAATTAAACGGGTTCTGTGTCTGAGATGAACGTGTTTTGGTCCGACATGTGCATTTCAATCCAAGAACAAAAGCAAAAGATCTTGTGAAGATGCTGGCGGAAGCTGGTATGATTAGGTCATTATCCCCAGTGAAACAAATACTGAATCAACATGGGCTGAAAGGCCATTCTGCCAGCATGAAGACATTTATCCAAAAGTAACATATAAAAGCCAGATTAATGTTTGCAAATGTACACAGGAACAAAGACCTACATTTTTGGAGACCCGTCCTGTGGTCCGACGAAACTAAAAGTTAGCTCTTTGGCCATAATGACCATAGTCACGTTTGGAGAAAAAAGGGAGAAGCTTGGAAGCCTTAGAACACCATTTAAACTGTGAAACACGGGGGTGGCAGCATAATATTGTGGGGTTGTTTTGCTGCAGGAGGGACTGGTGCAATTCACAAAATAGATGGCATCAAGAGGAAAGAAGATTATGTGTAAATAGTGAAGTAACATCTCAGGACATCAGCCAGGAAGTTAAAGCTTGGGCGGGAGTGGGTCTTCCAAATGGACAATGACCCTAAGCATACTTCCAAAAAGGATAATCAAGTAATGTTTTGGAGTGGCCATCACAAAGCCCTGATCTCAATCCTATTGAAAATTTATGAGCAAAGCTGAAAAGGCAGGTGCGAGCAAGGCGACCTACAAACATGGCGAAGTTACACCAGTTCTGTCAGGAGGAATGGGCCAAAATTCCTACCAACTATTGTGAGAAGCTTGTGAAAGGATATCCAAAATGTTTGACCCAAGTCATACAGTTTAAGGGCAATGCTACCAAATGATAATGAAATGTATGTAAACTTTTAACTTTGCAGAAAGTAATAGAAATGCCTTAAAAAATTATCCCTCTCATTATTCTGGCCTAAGGCAAATACAAATAATTTTGGTAATTCTAATTGACCTAAAACAGTTAAGGTTTACTTTGATTTCATGTCAGATAGTGAGAAAAGCATGCAGATGTGTCTTTTTATATAGTGTATGTAAACTTCTGGTTTCAACTGTATATCTGTTTTAAGCAACTTGTAACGGAGGAGTGGATCCGCTGGGCCAACGCAAGCGATGTTTAGCTAAGCCACGCCAGGGACGGAGTCTAAATAGCCCCCGTTTTTACCAGAGCCCCGCAAAGCGGGATGGTCTGCTGCGCTGTGAGGCTACCGTGTCTAAACCTAATTTACTGCTTGGCCATTGCGATGCGTTTGGAAAAAAGGAGACAGCTTGGAAGCATAATCCGATCCAACTGTGAACAGGGCGTTAAAGTCGGGGAGGCAGAAGGTCAGGGCATAGAGGAAAGAGTTGTGGTGTGGTCATCTAGGCAGGCAGACCGGTAGTGGGCATGGCGGCCAAAGGCAAGTAACCTAAGCAGTACCCAAACGGAATAAGGGGCTTAAGGGAAATCAAGATGTTGAGTCCACACAAACCCTAAATCCATCCGAAAATTTATGAGCAAAGCTGAAAAGGAGGTGCGAGCAAGGCTACCTACATAACATCGGCCGACAGTTACCCAAGTTTGTCAGGGGATGGCCCTTAAATTCCTACCACATTGTGAGAGCTTGTGAAAGGTACTGTTTGCCTTACAGTTAGGGATATGCTCGCGATGAGATGTCAACTTTGAGAAAGGAAGGATGGCCTTAAAAATACTTTCCCCTCTTATTCTGGCCAAGGAAAACAAACTATTCGGGACAAGCCGCAAAACCCGTTAGTCTGATTTCATGCGATCGTGGGAGAACGACGCATGCAGATTGCATGGTAGCTCGGCCGCCGTTTTAACAACTGTGGAAAATAGTTGTGTTCCTGATCTTAATAAATATTTTTGTAAGGTGTTCACAAATTTGTTCACGAATTTGTCTATAAGTATTTTTTAACTAGTTGATTAAAAGTTATATTTTAATAGAAGGCCTATTTTTGTCTTGATCAGCGATAGTGTTTCTTATGGGCTGGCTCTCTACCTGCTAGAGTATAAGTGAAACAGTTTTCAGCTTCTGCCAGAGATGAGTCCACTTAATTCATGAACAGGTGTTAGCCCCATCCACCAGAGACTGATTCAACCTTGTACTTTGCGTAGGTGGGCAGGGGCTAGTCATGTGTGGGCGGGGCTAACACCTGCTCATGAATATGATGGACTCATTTCGGGCAGAACAGGCTTCAATACCAAATTTGAGCATTAAATGCTCTGAAACTACTGCATCTTACAGAATAAGGGACACAGCGCCAGAAACCGCATGTCTGTCACTAGCTTGTGCTGTCCATAGCAAGAGGGGCATAACCTATGTGACAACTTCCCTTTAAGAGCAAAGAAAAAATTAAGCCCGATTCACATATCTGCCATCATAGCAACAGAAAACTGAAAATAATAACCTGATGGACCCCAACAGCCTCTTATGGACCCCATATACTATAAGGAAGCCCACTTGGTGTCTGTGATGATGTCATTCATTTTAACAAAAAAAAAAAAATTGCTCTCCATGCTACACCATTTTTGACATAATTTTTGATGGGATCTGCGGATGTGCATCTAAGATGGTCACACACTGACCCCAGCCAGATTCACATCTAGGCGTTCCAGTTTTCTGTTACACAAGCAGAAAAAAAAAAATAATAATGATGGTACTGAATTCATTACATGATGGACACCTATAGTGCCTGATAGACCACATTGCTTATGATGGGTCTGTTGGGTTTTTGTTATGATGTCAGTCATTTTAATGGAAAAAATCCCATAATGCTGCGCTATTTTTTTAATTTGATATCATAATTTTGGACGGAATCTATGACGGAGACTCCTGACGCAACCTCCAGCAAGATGTGAACCAGGTTTGTGTCATGGTGTCCAAAGTCCCTATTATTTCAAGATTTGTGAACGAGATGGATCTATATTAGGGAAGAACACTTGAAAAGGTTGTTTTACCATTAAAAGCTAATTGTTTTGGCAGGTTAAAAAAAGCTTCTTCATGAGAAAACTCCTTTTATCTGTTTAGTGTGTTCAAAAAAACTGTTGTTACAAGTGAACCTGTCAGCTGGTTTATGCTGTCCTATCTGAGAGCAGGATGTGACAGAGGGAAAGAAGCTGAGCTCTGTGATATACACGTTTATATAATATGAAGCAGGATTTGTGAGAAAAAAGCAATGGAAATACTAAAAGAGAAAGTGAGTCATGTTGACACACCAACATACTCACCCACAGATTGGCAGCTTTCTCTGCACACATATACACACACATACACACTGATTCAAGGGAAAGCTGTCAATCACTGTATGTGAACAGGTCAAGCAGGTTTTTCTCTGTCTCTTAACGAGCCCTATTAGTATTTTCTCTGCTTTTTACCCAGAAATCCTGCTTCTAATCATATAAACCTATGTATTGCAGAGCTCAGCTTCTCTCCCTCTTTCACAAACTACCCTCGTATGGGGGGCATAAACCACCTGACAGGTTTACTTTAGGTCTCAGCTATACAAACATATGTCATAAGATGCCCATACACATTAGATCTTCAGATCCCACCAACAAGCTAATGTCTATAGACCTGTCAGAATGTAACCCTTAGGCTGAAAGAATGTTCATAAATTCTAATAAAAATTGTGGGTATAAATGATTGAGAACTCCTTTAATTCTGTGTCAGGCCACATGTAACGGAAGTTCATTAATTGCTTATGAAACCTTGGAAACTAGGTACAGTAAATGGTTAGGTTCGCTTAGTGAGAAAAACGTAACAAGCAATGAGGACAGAAGACGTCCATTCATTAATACCAAAGTAATGTTCAGGATGAAATCACGTTTCCTGTTGAGTAATGCGGTTCTGCAGCTGCCTATCACTGACTAAGATATCTAAGATATGATCTCAAGGAAATCCTGCTGTAGAAGCACATCTGCCTGATCTTTTCTCACGACTCACAGTCTTGTGTATCACCCATCACTGTGTCCTACATCGTTGTCTCTTACTCAAATAATACATAAACACATTTTCCTGTTTAGAAGTCTATACATATAACCATGTATTGATTTTGTTTTGCTTATTATTCACTTTTATTTAAATATTCTCTCTCATCTATTTTTTTTCGATGCTGTAGTTTTAAGTTTATTTATTAGTATTTTATATAATTTCACATCAGTATATGAGCAGGCATTGTCCCTGATCTGGGTACAGCAGTTGTAGAAAACCACTCAATGACTTATATGAGGATGTTGTGGGAAAGTACTGTGTCATATACAGTAGTCAGTGACCCATTACTGCACTAGCCGCCTCCACATTTATAACAGGGGAGTTAGAAGCCACAAGACAATTATAAAGAAAGAACCTTCATAGAAATGTTTGTTCAGCCCATCACTGGACAGTGGCATGACTATTACCTATCTGGATTTCAGGACTTAATTCTTAGGGCCACATGTATGAAACTGTTTAGGTCTAAAACTCATTCTTTTGCCCAAAGTAACCTATGGGCAAAAAAGTAAGTTTTAGACTCAAACAGGTTCATACATGTGGCCCTTAGTCTTTGCAGTTGAATAAGAACAGATATCAGAATGTTGTTGGTAATGGTGTGCAATCTGCATAGGGGTTGGTTACTAGCGGTGATCACAAGCCTCTGCTCTTGATCTTGTTCTTTTTAATAAGCTTATAAGTGGTGTTGCTCAAATAGGTCTTTGTTTAGTTTGACAGCAGTTTGGCTGAGCTCGTCAAAATATTCAGGATTTAAGATGTCCCAAATCTGAATCCCAACCCTAAAGCATAGTAACAAGCCAATACTTAACCATGTCTATTGTGAATTAATGGTGGTTGTCAGGTTGAACCTGCAGCTCATTATGTGGCTAGACTCATCTCTGTTATAATGTAAAACCGGCCTTTTCTCACTGTGAAAACAATATTGTTGCCCTTATACTTTCTCTTCTTGACTACTGTAACTTCTTATTAGTTGGTCTCCCTTTCCCTAAACTCTCCCCTCTTCAATGTGTCCTGAATGGAGCAGCCAGGCTCATCTTTCTATCCAGCCGCTATACTGAAGCCTCTACCATGTGTCAGTCACTGCACTAATTGTTAATTTGGTATAGAATAAACTAATCACTTTCATTTATTAAGCTCTCCACAGAGCTCCTGTCTCAATTCTGTGTACCACCCTACCTGGATTAAATACCTTCATCATCCAAACCTCCTATGCTCCTGTGCTGCAGCAGTAAGTGGGTATATAGGGGGGCATACCCCGAAATATTATCATGTTGGAATACTGCCCTGTATGTCACAGTACACATTGTCATTCATGGTTCCCTCCATGAACTGTAGTTCCCCACAGCCGGCAGCACTCATGCAGCCCCAAACCATGACACTCTCACCACCATGCTTGGCTGTAGGCATGAGACACTTGGGGGGACATGTATGAAAATTGTCTAGGTCTAAAACTTTCTTTGTTGCCCATAGCTGTAATCTCGACCCAATGCCATCCCACTTCATCCCAGACCTTAGTGCTGTTATCATTCCAGCCCTAAAATATTTTATTAGACCTCCAACTTAATATATATGTATACCGCAGTTTGTAGCATCTATATCGGGCACCTTCTATTATCCCTCTATTGTAAGTCTTTACATAAATTAACACTCAAATTTATATCTCTGAGATTTCTTCAGTATGTCTTAACTCTGCAGTAGCCTCTTATCCATAGGAGTATATGGTCAGTTCATGGTGTCTCACATATCGATCTCCTTATTCGTAGCTTCTTCGGCTCGAACAGTTGTATGCGCCTCTCGCTACATTTCGGGGTCCTCCCCTTTCTCATGGCTTGGGAAACCCTAACCCATCTGTTAAACCTATTGTTTACCTCTGGCATCTTCCCTTCCTCCTTTTAACACACTACCATCACACTCATCCTTAAGAAACCTCTATGAAATCTCTTGACCTCTCCTCTCTGTCCAACTATTGCCCCAACTCACTGCTTAAATTTGCCTCTAAACTCCTTGAAGAGCATGTCTATTTTGAACTGTCCCTTATCTTTCATCCAACTCTCTTCTTGACCTGCTGCAATCAGGCTTCCGACCCCACCACTCTACTGAAACTGCCCTAACCAAAGTCACCAACAACCTCGTAATTCCTAAAGCCTCACACCATGACTCTGTGCTTATCCTCTTAGACCTGTGCTTTGCCTTTGACACTATCAACCACCCTACTTGATACAAATCCTCTCATCCCTCTCCATCACAGACTTTGCCCTTTCATAGATCTCCTCATACCTCACTGATCGGACATTCACCGTCTCTCACTCTCGCACCACCTCCTTCTCACACCCACTCTCTGTTGGTTTCCCTCAGGTGTCAGTCCTGGGCCCACTACTCTTCTCTATCTAAATTGTTGCCCTGGGTCAGCTCATAGCATCACATAGCTTTCAGTACCACTTGTATGCTGATGACATCCAACTTTACATCTCCAGCCAAGATGTTAACTCTCAGCTTTCCAGGATCCCAGAATGTCTATCAACCATATCCTCCTTCTCATCCCATTTCCTAAAACTGAATGTGGAAAAAACTGAATTTATCCACTTCCCATCTGATCCACTTCTCTCTTCGCTCCTCCATTGTCCAGCGAATTCAGTCCAAGTTATTAACCTTGACCTACAAGGCTCTTCACTACCTCTCCACTCCATATATATACCTCCCCTCATGCAATCTCGGCTCTTCACAGGACCTTCGTCTCTGCTTTCCCCACTTTAGTTCCTCAAACAACCATCTCCAAGACTTATCCCGTGCTTTCCCCATACTCTGGAACCCCTTTCCCCAACAAATTAGACTTTCCTCCACTTTCACTAGCTTCATACTACAGATGGCCCCCATGCTGCATTTTCCTTGGCCAGAGTAAGCTCTGACCGTGGGTTATTAACCCTTTAGTTGCCACAATCTATCATGATCACGGCAATTGCCTCTGTCGCCCTTCAGCACCCCGCGTTGAAAGGTTGCCTGTGAGGGCCCACTTGCCCACCGTGCCCTGTGAAAAACCTGGGGGTCTTACACCACTGAACCCCTATATTTTTCTTAAAGGGGGGTTAGTTTTCCCATTTGGAGTTTTTTGGGGGTTTTTTCAAAAGTTTTGGGCCATTTTAGAATGTCTGAAAACCCCGAAATGTTTGAAAAAAATAAAAATAAACCCCAAAGCCCAAATGTGCTTCTCCTATTTTGAGGCTTTTTGGTTGACCCAAAAAGCACACAAAGGGCCCCCTTATGGGATATCTCTATAAACGGGCAGAATTGGGGGAATCAATTTTTGAGTTTCATTTCTCTTGTTATTATCTACCTTTTCCATGAATAATGGTTTTAAAAATTTAAAAACCCTGAAAAAAAATGTAAATTTTTTTTTTTTCATTTCCCAATGGGGCCCCTTTAAAATTTTCCCGGGTGAAACCCCTTATTTTTTAAATTTAAAACTTACTAAACACCGTTTTAAATTTTTTAAGAGTGTAGTTTTTTTATGAAGAAAATTTATGGGGGAAAATTAAACATGAAACCCCTTTTTAAAAAAAATGTCACAACCCGGCCCTGGCCCCTTTAAAAAAAAAATCTAGGGTTGCAAGTTTCCCTTGAAAATGTAAAAAACCCCTAATTTTGTAAAAAAAAAAAAAAAAAAAAAAAAACATTTAAAAAAAGATGCCAACCTACAAAAACCCACAGGGGTAGATTTAGTTATAAATATTTTGGGGGGAATTTTAATTATCGGGTTCTTACATAAAAAATTTTTTGAATTTTTTAAAAATCCCAAATTTTTTTTTAAAATTTTCACGTTTAATTTGATATTTTTCACAAAAAAATTAAGGATTTTTAATGGACCAAAAATTTTTAATTGCAAATTTTAAAACAACAATGGTCACAAAAAAATCTTTTGAATCACTGGATGGGAAAATATCAAAAAGTTATTCCCCAATAAAGTGACACATGTTAGGTTTCAAAAATGGAGCTCTGTCAGAAATGTCAAAACTGGCTGCAGTGGTAAGGGATTAATTAATTGTTCCTTGAATAAATGCAAGGTGTCCAGGCCCCAAGGCACCTTGGAATAACAATAGGACACAGTGGTGATAAAAAGTTCATAAAGGGACCTTGGGTGTGAAACCCGGGGTGAGGGGGACAGAGGGCCTTTTAAAAGGTTGTCACGGGGAAGGAAATGGCAGGGGAGAAATTTTGGTGGCCCTTTTTCCCACCCCTGCCTGATCGCAAAAAATGTTCCCTGCCCCCAAACCCCACACAATGCCCACAGGAAAAACGGAAAGGGCAAACTTTAGGCTTGAGGGTCAGTTGCTTTTACTAGAAGTGGAACATTTGGGGTAAAAATTTACAGAGTAACATTTGTTTAACCCTTCTGGGGGTAGGCAACGGTAAAAACGCTTTTTAAAGGGAAAAATTAAAGGAGTTTTTCATTTTGGGAGCTGTATAGCACTTTTATTTACTTTTTGGGAAGGATGCGGGTATGCCCCTGGAAGTAGTAGTTTTAAAATTTCTTAAAGCGTTGGGGAGTAGTAGTAGGGGGTAAAGAATTTTTTTACAGACCTGATCAGAGGGTTGAGCCCTTACAGCTGAACGAGGGGGCAGGGGTGGAGAAGAACTGAGTTTGAGATTTGGGGAAACCCTTTGACGCTCCCAAAGCACACTGGATCCCAGGGGGGAAGACCCTTGGACCACTAAACATGGAACCGGGGAACAAATTAGTCAGTTTTTGGGGGGAAACCCTCTAAAACACACTTCCGAATTTGGGGGAAAAGTGGCCCAAAATGATAAAATTGGGGTAGTCCCTACGGGAAAACTGAAAGTAGACCAAAAAAAACTTCGGGGAAAACGGGTTTTAATTTTTTAAGAAGCTAAAAAGATATTTAGGCCGCATCCAGGCTTTTGGGGGCTCTCTGTGGGCCTGTGCTCACCCCACTGCTTTTTGGAAAATTTTCCCCCACTCAGACCGTTATTCTGGACTGCAAAGAGAGCCCCCCCTGATTGCTAACATGGTTTGAGCATCTTTTCCAATAAAGGTTTACTAGCTTTTTTAAAACTCCTTTGCTCTAACAGGGGGTAAAGTAAATGCAAAAAAATATAAGTTTTTGGACTAAAAATACTTTTGGAGTAACACACAAGAAAAAAATTAAAAATAGAACAAAAAAAAGAAATGTCGGGATTTTAAAAAATTTTTAGCTCACAGTGGGAAACTAGGCATAGAGGGGGGGAAAGTGGGGCGATTTTGTAGGGGTTGTAAACTACCAGGGAAACTTTTTAAGAAAAAAGGGTTCTGTTTAAGGACACTACATACCCCCCCTTTAAAGGTGACCCGGGTTCCTCGGCAATTTGTAAAAGGGGAGGACTACTAAAGGAAAAAATTTAAAAAAAATAACCTTTTGGCAAAGCAAGAATTTGGAAAACAAATTAAAATTAAAAAAATAACATGGAAACTTAGGCTTTGGGAAAACTAAGAAAATGGGGCCAATTTTAGCGTTTAATCTTTTGCCCGGCAAAAAACCAGGGCCCCTGAAAAGGGCATTTTAAAATCAGCAAATAGTCCATAAAAGTCCATGGGATGTTTTATAAACATTTTTCCAAAAACAATTTAAACAAGGTGTTTGGGTAAAGCCCAAGGTGTGAGGCTTTGAACTTTATGAATTACTAACTTTTCTAAATTTTAAAAACCATATTTATAAGGCAAAAGTATATATACACAAAAAATGACATACAGTTTTTAAATTTTTGGCCCCCGGTATGGTAGATTTTCCCTTTTGTATACCCGTCTAAACCATTCACCCGGATGGGATCTCCTCTTCAGATGCTGGAGCAGGAGCTTTTGAGATTGAGCCTCGAGGGGCGCGGGGAAAACATGGGACAGAAGAAGCAGGTAAAACTGGAACGGGGGACTGCCACGGAGCAAACAGGGGGGTTTAAAACTGATCCCAAGGGAAATGGGTACCCACTGGTAGCATCCAGGGATGGTAAAACAAAAGTAGTTTGGCAGGTGTCTTCCAAAGAAGGCTTTTTTTAGGGGGAACTTGCACCATGGAGGGCCCTTTACAAACTTTGACGGGGGCAGTTTGGAAAAGGGGAAAGGCCCTTGATAAAGGTAGGTTTTTCTTTGGTACACAACTTAATCCAATTTCGTGCACGGTCTGAGGACCCAAATTCCAGGTTTTTTTAATTCGTAGCCCATCGGGATTAAAGGAAAAAGGGTTATAGCTTTGAAAGTTGTTTGGCCCCGGGTTCCCCACAAAAAAACCTTTTTATCTTAGCGCTGGTACTTTTTAAGCCATTTTCTATCTCCCCCCCCTTTTTGTGGGCCCCGGGTACCCTCGCTGATTGAAAGGATTTTTCCCCTTGCCCAAAGGGGGCTTCATCCACCCCGTCAAACAATTTTTCCTTCGTTCCTTGGGGATTCCCCTTTTTGTGTCAGAGGACCCAGTTGGCTTTTAGGAAAGGGGGAATTTAATGGGAAGTCGGGGAAGGGGATTGGGAGAGCTCTTTTCTTGAGGGAGTTGCCCTTTGACGCCCAAACACCAAAAGTAAAAAGGGGTGAGTACCCGGTGGAGAAATTTGGAGTCGTGTTATTGAAAGACCCGGGACTAACCCCATCCGGGTAACTGTGGCCTTTTCTGCCTTTTTAGACTTTTGAAGTGTGCGCGCATGTTTGATGAACACCTGATTGATCTTTTCACGAGACCACCCCCTTTTGTGGTTGATACCCTGTTTTTGCGGAGTTTTTCCCCTGGGTGGAAAAATTACAAATTTCCTGGAAAGAGGGGGGCTCAAAGCAGGCCCGGGAAATCATTTCAATACTGTTTCTGGGATCCAAAAAGCTTAAACTTTACCTATGTAAAAAAGTAAAGGCTTTTTTTCGAGCGGTTAAGTCTTTTACGGGAAAACACGACGACCCATTTGGGAGTATGGGCCTACCTTTGGGTTAGAGAAATAAGTGTAAGGGGGTTCGGGTAGGAGCCAATTTCACAGGGAAAAGGGCACAAATCTTTTGGGTTTTTGTGAAAAGGTGATGGGATGTATGGGTGCTTTTGGCGCCCTTTTCTTCCGGGTTTTTAGACGATTACAAGCTGGGCATTCGCGTGCAAACCCTTTCTCGATGCCCAAACCCTCTTTCCCTTTTCCTTTTTAGAAGTTGGCGGATAGTAGACTGGGGTCTTGGGGAACACCGAAATGGGCCGGCCCTTGGGTCGTAAACAGGCATCGAGCCACGATTTTGCTTCACGCCTGGGGATGAAAATTTTTGAGGGATTTCTTTCCCTGAAACGGGATCTAGAGAGCTTAAAAAGGGGAAATTTCGGGCCCCCTTTTTTGATGAAGAGCCCTTTTTCTTTGCCCCCAAAGGGCCCGTCTAAGCTCAATGTTAGGGTATTGGTTTCTGAGTTTCGGGGTTTGTGGGGGGGGGGGGGGGGGGGAAAATTCCTCCCGGAAAGAGGGGGTAGCAAAGATTTCTCCAAGGACCCCAATTACTCATCTTGGTAGCCCGGGCCATCTAGTTTGTTTTTGGGAAGGGATCAGATTTTTTGTTGGGAAATTTTTGTCAGCTTGGTCCTAGCAAAGCATTCTGCTTTGCAAACCTCTGATAGAAGGGGGGAAATCTCAATTTTTCTTCCCTTTCCATTTTTCCTCAGGTGGTTTTTCCCCTTTTTGGGAAGAGGGGAACAGTGGGATCCGTTCACATTTTTTTTTTACCACGCATATTTTTAATTTTCAAAACTAAGTTCGCCAATTTGACCCCCAAAACGTTGTTTGAGGGCACCGAGCCGTGCGGTGGGGGAGGTGAGCAAGAGGGTTGTTACTGTAAAAACCCGGTTTTGGAAAAGGGGTAAAAAGCTGCAAGATTTTCCCTTTAAAAACCTTCAGTGACGGACCCCCCACTAGGCTAGTAGTTCTTTTTTGAAAAGAGCTATAGTTTTTTGTCGTTCTTCTCTGCTTCCTCTTTTAAACTTGGGGTGGGAAGGGAATGAAATCCTTTCGATTTTCCTGAACCGGGCAATACAGCTCCTAGGCCTTGATTTTTTGGGTCTGTGGGAGAGCGGAAGGATGATTTATATTAGGATAGGCCAGAATCGGAGGTGATGTCAAAAAAGGCTTTTTTAGGGGTTTGGGAACCCGCTTCTTTTAAGTTAGAAACCCTTGACAGGAAATTTTTCGGTTGTAAACCCCTTCCCCGGGGCAAACCATGGACTGTTTTAATTTCTTGCGGGAAAGTTGGGTGTTTGAAGTGACGGGAATAGCCGGGAAAACCCAGAAAACTTCTGACTTCTTTTACCGTTCTTGGGGTTTCCCAATTTTTTTAAATCAGAGATTTTCTCTGGGGTCAGGTGGGGTTTTTCCTCGGCAATGACGAGTGGGTAAGTAGTTGACCCGTGGCTTTTAGCAGATGGGGACTTTGGGGGGTTTTATTCTTGAGGCCATTCAATAAGAACCTGGGGGAAAACTTTGGGAGGTGGTGTAGGTGGTCTTCATTTTGGTGCGTGAAAACACGATGGGCATCATCAAAATAAAGCAAAACCCCTTTGGGAAATTGACATGAAACCCAAAAACACCTTTCCAAATTAAAACGCTGGAAAAATAGGGAGGGGCGTTACATAACCCGAATGGGATCCCCAGAAACTCGTAGAGGTTTCCCCCCTTTTTGGGGGGGGGTTTAAATTTCTGTCTTCTCTCTGTCCTTTAAAAGGGGCCATAGATACTTTCCAAAAAAACCACTAGTGAGGTCGAGATTTGGGGAAAAAGGCCCGCTGAGCCCAAAGCAGCCAAAGGGTTTTCGATAAAAGGGGGAAAGGATATACATCTTTGTGAGTAAAGCTGTTTTGTTTTCTTTTATCCACACAGAAGGGGAATAATTTCCCTCCTTCTTCCTTACCCGGACAATGGGGTGCGGGGCCCCAAAGGGCTTTTTATTTCCTGGATGACCTTTGGGGTCCTTCAACTCCTTTTAAACAAAATTTTTAACTTTTGATAGTTGGCAGGCGGGGAAACGGTCGTTGTTTTCCCTTTTATAGGGGGGGATGATCACCCAGTATTTATTTTTTTTGGATAAAGGGTTTGGGCTTGGGCCAAAAATCAATGGTTGGCTTTTCCGAAAGCTTTTATGGTGTCGCTTTGCAACCCTGGTTACACCAAATTTTTTGTATTCCGTAGGGGGTTTTAGCATTCCAAAACAAAGTTCGTCCCACCGTGGGGATGGCTTTGTTTTGATTCTTCGGGGGAAGCTTGGATGGACCCTTTTATAGGAAATTTTTTTCTTCATTCACGAGGTTCCCTTTGGGTTTTAGCTGGGTAAAAGCATAGCAAACCGTATTTAACTTTTTGGAGCTCGATTGTTAATCAAATGAGGGTTTAAAAAGCCGAAAAGGGAACTCGGCCCTTTTAGATGGTTTACACACTTTTTGGGTGCTTTTCAAGAGGTTTTACCATTGATTTTGGGGGAATAAAGGGAGGGCTTCGTAGCCACATTGTCAATGGCCCGGGGGGAAAATTTTAACCAATTTAGGGGGTCCCCTGTTAGCTGTGGGGGCAATTGGGCGAAATTTTTTAGTCGGACCCCAAAAAATTTCTCCCCCCTTGGGTTGGGAAACTTTTTGCTGAGCGGGGGAGCGCTTTAAAGGTTCGCTACAGTTTTTCCCATGTTTTAAGAAGCGATGAAAAGAGGCCCTTGCAAAACATTTAAAAAGTTTTAAAAAAACATGGCGTATGACATTCAGGCCCTTTAAAACTGAAAAAAGCGTTTCTCCCTGAGCCTCAGTAAGATAAACCCCTTTTCCCCTGGCAATTTACGATCACCCAAATTTTGGGGGTAGGCTCCCCAGTAGGCCTCTTGGGGGAAAGGGCCCGACCCTGACCGGGAATTAAACGTTTTAATTTTTTGGGTTTACCCTGTGGAACCCAAAACCCCTAAAAATCCCAAAGTTTTCCCCAAAAAATGTTTCTTTTGGGAAAAGTGGGTTTCTTGGGAACCGGTGTCAACTTTGGGGGGCTTCAAGAGGGAAAACGCTGACCCAAATAGTTTTCATGCGGGCCCTTTCGGGGAAAACCATGAAAAACCACTGTGGGTTTTCCTTCTTTGGCCCTTGGGTTTTCCTCCCAGGGCGGGGGCCCCGGGGGTTTTTCTGAAAAGGGACTGAGGAAATTGCCCAAAGTTTTCCCCGGGCGACGGCAATTTGGTGCAGTAGGGACGTTTCAAAGTGATGGAGGGCCTTTTAGGTGGGGCCCCTTTTTCGGGTTTTTTGGGCGGCGAAAAGCGGGGCTCCGGGGGAAAATGTCCTACTTACAATGACTCAAAAGGGAAGGGTAGAAAATTGTTCCCTTAAATTTTTTTGAGCTTGACAAAAAGAAATTTCCTTACTTGAGCCAAATGGTTGGAGTGACAGTTGGGACTAAAAGGGTGTAGAAGTCTGGGGCAGCCCCGAATAGCTTGCATGGGTAAAACAAATAGGCAGTGATGAAAATAAAAAGGGGAAATTTTTAAACCCGCCAGGTCTGGGAGAAATACAGAATAGGAGTAAGCTGGTACAAAGGGGGAGTCCCGTTTTCCCATAAATTTGTTTTGGGCCCTTTTTAAATTTTGAAGTCGAGAAATGACCCTGGGGGGGGAAATTTTGGGCGCTAGCGCGTAACTGGCTCTGTATTAAATCCCAGAGTCGACTCCCCTTTAATGAAACGGTCCGTGTTTTTGCTTTCAGCAGCTGAGGGGTCTATGGTTTTGGGCAACTTGTTGCCGGGGCTCTGTATGCAGACTGGGAGTGCAATTTCATAGTCTTTTTTAAAAACCCCACCTGGGCTTTTGACGTCTGCAAGAACTTTAAACAACCTTTAGTAGGGGGACTGTAATTCAAATTCTTGCGTTTGAAAAGGGGGGGAGCATTGTTGCACGCTGGGTTTTTTTAGTGCGGGGCCCAAAAGCGTAAATTTTTCTGTAGCCCGGACCTTCGAGTTTCCTAGAATTTAACCCGAACATGGGGTGATTTGGAAAAGTGAGACCCAAATTCAAGAGTGCGGAGCAGTTTCTCTTTAAACCTTGCAAAGGTGTGGGGGTTTTTCCATTATAGCTTTGGAAGGGAAAAGAAGGTCCCCAATAAAAAATTGGGATTTCCCAATGGCGAAAAAAAAAGGCCAGGAACATTAGCGGGAAAGAAGGGAAGGGGTGCTAGAGGCCCAAAAAGGGGCCCTTATATTTGCAGGTTTTGCATAGTAACAAAAATAGGTACACTGTCACTTTTAAAAAAAAAATGGTGCGCCGTCACTTTAAGAAAAAGAAAATTTAGGTTCTGCAGCAACACAGTCTTTTGATTATCACTCCCCTCTTCTAAATTAGCACTGGAAAAAACAGATTGGAGAATTGCCCTTAGGGTGGGGGGTGAATGGGGAAGGGAGGGGGCTGGGTGGTGGCTAAGATCCCGGCTTTGGGAAAGGTGGGGGAGGACTGCGGCTTTTCTGCAGGAGGCTGTAAAAAGGGACTGGGAAGGGGGAGTGGAAAAAGGGGGCTGGGGTCGGCGGGGGAAGGGCCTTGGGGGGCCCCGCAGCCATAAAACCCAATTGTACGGATGCCGTCCCTTTAATTTGGGGTTTCCCGGCAAAACTGGGGCTTTTAGTTCCACAGTAATTGAAAGGGCCGAGGTTCCCATAAATTTCCCGTTCGTAGCGCCCTTTTTCGACAAAACCGGGGGGACTGGGACCCGAGGGCCCCTTTAAAATTTTCACAGGCGATTTGGGGGCACGAGAGTATATGGTTGGCCCTTGTTTTCCCCGGCCCGCCCGATCGCAAGAATGGTTTCCCTTTCTCCCAACCCCCACACCGGGGCCAAAATGCTTTAACGGTTCCACTGCAAAAAATTTGGCTTGGGGTAACAGTTGCTTTTTCTTGAAGCTGGAACAAATTGGTAAAATAAAAAGTAAAACTGCTACAGTCTCTCGGGGGGGAATGGGGAAAAGGTTTAAAAAACCCGCTTTTTTTAAGGAGCAATTTTTTTGGGGAGTAATCAGCCTTGGGGCTGTTGAGCACTTTTTGTAAAATTGTAGAAGAAAATGCAGGTATGCTTTTGGGGAAATAGTATTTTTTGAATCTTGAGGGCCCTTGGGAATAGTAGTAGAGGGGGTTTAAAGAATTGTTTCAGACCGGGTTTAAGGGTGGGTTTAGGGCCCACAGCTGAACAAGGCAAAGGGGGAAAATTTTTTGGGGCTTAGACTTTTTGGGGAAATACGCTGCCAAGCCACCTGGTTACAAGGGGGAAGACGAAAGGGGCCAATGAACATGGAAGCCAGGGGCCAAATTAGTCGGTGTTGGGGGACTCTCTAAAAACACTTTCCGGGTGGGACAGTAGGATCTTAAAAAAAATTTTTAAAATGGTATTTTTACTGGGAAACTGAAGGTTAAACCCCCTGGAAATCCTTTTTTCCTTTCTGTAATCGGTTTTTTTTAGGGAAACTGAAAAAGGGCTAGGGGCCCCGCCAAGGGGGTGTGGGTTTTCTGTGGACCCCGTGCTGCCAAATCACTGTTCTGGAACTTTTAGCTCGTCAATTTTCCCTCGGGAAAATCAGTCAGAAATAAGAAAAGCCTATTTTCTTTTTGGGTTTTTAATAAAAAATACGGCCCCGTCGTTACTCGACGCTAATTTCCGTGCCGGATTTTTCCGCCGCGGATTGACGACGGCAATCCGGACGGAAAAACAATGTGCATGTCAATTATTTACGGACGGATTCACCACCTACAATGAATGGAGATGGTGAATCTGTCGGGAAATCAGTTACAAATACTTGCCACACTTAGTGTCACTTATTTGCAACTGATTTTCAACTGATTTCAGAACGTATTTACGATCGGCAATCCGATGTAAATAAGTTCTGAAATAAGCCGTGTGAACATAGCCTTATTCTGAGGCTGCAAAGAGAGCTCCCCTGATTGGATGACATGGCTGAGCATCTTATCCAATCAGGTTACTAGCTGATTTATCTCCTTGTTGCTCTAACAGTGGGTAAAGTAAATGCAAGAAATATACAGTTTTGGACTACAATACTGTAGGAGAAACACACAAGAACAATTATAATAGAACGAAATAAAGAAATGTCTGGGATTTAAATATATGAGCTTACAGTGAAACTAGGCGTAGAGAGGTGGGCTAGTGAACAGTTGTAGTGGCTGTAACTACTCACGAAACAGATAGATGGAACAAGGTTCTGTTTCAGGCCACTACAATAGTTATTACTGGACAGTCAATTTGCAGGGTTAGGGTATGTTCATACGATGTACTGCGGCACGTAAAGTACGCGCCACAATACATCGTGTGTTTCGGGAGCGCATACTTCCAAGGCACGAGAGGGCCAGCAGCCCGCTGGCTCCATAGACATGCATTACTCGTGGCACGTAAGCACTGCGAATAAGTGACATGTCACTTATCTTCCCGCACATACAATACGGTCATATTGTACGTGCGGGGGACGAAGCGTAATCCATAGTTCTCTATGAGAGCTATGGATTACCTTAATTATGGGGCGCATTTCCCAGCGTATTAAGTGCAGTATGCTGCAAAATACACCGCGAAATGCACCCCGAAATAAGCCGTGTGAAAATACCCGTATATTCTGTTTAGAAACGATCATATGAATAAGAAAAGAAGAGGGATGTGTCTGTATGTAAAATCTTATCTAGTGGAGTCTCTATGATTGAAACAGAATATCACAGACCACCAAGAGACTACCTTAAACGAAATAAGAATAGTGTCTCAAAAAATACACAAAAAAATCTTAATAGAAAAACTGGAAAAAATATGTGTATTTAATATATAACTTTTAGTAGATCGCTTAAAAAGAGAACCAACTGGTCCGCAAAAGTATTGGGCTACAAAAAGTAGATCCAATTCAAAACACAGAACTCTTAGGGAGCTTCTGAAATCCAATAGAACAATGGGGGGGACAAACTATGCAAGGGACCCTGTCAAAACCCTACTTGTGCTAGGTATCCCTAATGCTCCAAAAAGGACGCCCACATCTGGTACCTATTCCTTCCACACACTTGCCCTAATGACAAGCACTAAAATCACAATAATGTCCCAACATCTTCCATTGCCGCATAAACATATTCTATGCAGATAGAAAAGTATGGCCCCCCCAGTTTTTAGGGGCACCCCACACCTTCCTGAATAAATGGGAAAAGGAAGCGACTGCTAGCTCCATTAGATTTATGCAGCTTTTGTTAGATGAGGAAAGGGGTAATTTGGAGTCTGTAAACCCTAAATTGAAGGAACAATTTGAGGTGACCAAAACTTTTCAAAGAAAAACAATTAGAAAGCACCGGTATCAGTTTCAATTAAAAGAAAGAAAACACAGACAATTCACGCGTGATGTTCATGATTTCCAAGATAATAAAGCTTGCTTGTTTTGGGGGAGGACAGTGGTACGAGGTGAGAATTTAGATACCGACTTGTCTTCTACGGAAACTGAGGTTTCTTATACTGAGAAAGTAATGACCTCTAAGGGAAACAGAAGTGGACCCAGGGGGGGGAGAAGAAATAGTTGCCCTAAGGGTACCCATACAGGTCAAGGGAGGGATCAATCTTTTTTTGGAGAAATAACATCTTACCCCCTCTGAAATCGCAACCCCACCTACAATTAAACATGTCTAGAGAGGCTGTGCCGAAAAAGCTCCCTCTAATTAGATCTTCTGTCTCTAATTCAAATAGGAACCCCACAAGTAAGAATGAAGTCATCAATTTATCTGATAGAGTCCTTGAAGGCCATGAGATTTCTATTCTTAGTAAAGACCTGTCTGTTGTGGTGACAAATAGCTTCAACTTATTCCATTGAGCTAAGGATCTACATTTGTTTGCGCAGAAATTACACTGGTATAAAATTTTTCATTCCGGGGGCAAATTTTGTTGTTTGTTTTATGTTCCCTTGAATGCTGAAAGAAGTGAGACTTTTGATGTTACTGAGTTCCATCTTCCCAACTAGGTAAGGGTCCTTTTACGGACTTAATAAATAGGGGTGAGAGTACCCCACCAGTCTTACATATTGATTTTTTTTGTGGCGCTCACAATTTGCGAGCTGGAAAAATTACAGAATTCCAAGGCGAATTGGAACTGTAGCAGCCAGGAATACATGAATATCAAAAGTCTAGCGGGAGACAAGACAATTTTACTAAAAGGGCTTCACAAAAAAGTATTGCCCCGGATGGTCCAATAGAAATGTCAAATCTTCCTGCAAAAATCAAGCTCCTAAACAGCACCGTAAACAGAAAGCTTAAGAAAAGTATGGCTCCAAGACTATGGCTATGCAAAAATGTGTTTTCTTTTTTAAATAAAAGTGTTTTTATTGTGTAAAAGAAGTTTAAAAACATAAAAAATATAAAAAATTGTGTAATCATTTTATTTTTTGACCGGCTGAGTAAGTTAAATCTAATTTATGCTCCAGTGCCACTTTTAAAAAAAAAAAAAGTTTTTACCGGATTGTGTATTTTTTCACCCGGGTTAAAAAAATTGTTAAATAAAGTGTACAGGTTATAAAAAAAAAACGGTCCCAAGGGAAAACGTCAAAATCATCCTGCAAAAAACAAGCCCTTATAGTTGTAATGTCCAATAAAAAAGTTATCGCAAAAGACTTTTGACTTTGAAGAAATTTTTTTTAAATTTCCAGGGGGGCTTTTAAATTTTTGTGTCTTGGTTTCATTTTATTTTTCTCTTTGATAGCGGGTTACATTTTTTAAGGGGGAGAGGGGAGGAAAAAAGGGGAAAAAAAACAAAATTTTCTCCCACCGAAAATGTTATTAAATAGTGGGCGGGTGGTTTTTGAGTGCAAGGGCTCCCTTTGTAATTCTGTCTACCCCTGGTCCTTTAGTTTCCAACTTCTATCGAATCTTTTTTAATTTTTTTAAATGGGCATTAAGCATTTGAATCTCACCTTGAAGATTTTTATGGTTATCTTGCAAGGGTTGGTTTGAAATTAAAAGGGCCTGAGGCCCTCTTTGAATTTTGGGAAATTTGTGCCATTAATGCAGGTTTTTTGGAGATGGTTTTAAAAGACGTGGATAGAGAAAATAGTGAAGGGGCCCATTGTAGGAATTTGCTAAAATTGCAAAAAAAAGCAACATTTAATAGCCCAAAACCAAAATGGCCCGCTACCCCAAACACCCATTGTCAAATAGGCGACCTCAATGTTACATAAAATCAATCCAATTTTTTGGAAAAATAAAGAGGCAAAGCCAAAAATAGAAAAAATCAGGGTTTGTCAAAAAAAAAAAAAAAAATTTAGGGAAAAGTGACTCTACAACTAATTTTACTAAATTCAAAAAAAATTTAAAAAAACACTTACCCTAGAAAACCCTAAATCAAAAAAAAAAACACCACTCTGGGCAATTGCCCCAAAAAAGGGGGGCCTGGATGGAAAGAAAACCACTAGAGATCTAAAAGTCCCCAATGTCAAGAAATACAACTACCCTTTAAACTGTTAGTTTACGTTTTGATTTCAAAAAAACCCAATATCTAAAAATACATTTTAGTGTGCTTTTGCAAAAACAATTCTCAAATATTAAAACTTTGGCCCTAGTGAAAATCCAAAAGTGTTGGGAGGCTAGGTATCACAGTATCAAATAGCCCCCAAAGGGCCCCTAAAAAAAAAATTGTAATTTTCCCAAGAGTGTTAAATAATCAAAACGTCCCCAAAGAAGTATCACAGGGTATCCACACTAAGTTGAAATTGGGGGTTACCCCCAAATTTTAAGAATCCCCAAAAGAATGCATCTTCGATTATTTGCAAAACTTTTGGTGGTTGGGTTTAGGTTCCCGTAGGGCCCCCCTTTTGGCGATATCCCTTGGTAGGTGTTCATTTTTTTAAATTTTAGTTTTTAGGGTGTTTGTTTATGTAAAATTGAATTTTAACTAAAAGTGTTGGGACAATTTTTCTCTCTGCGATTTTTTTTTTTTTCCCTTTGTTATAGCCCTATTGTCATTGCCCCTTTTGTTTGTCCTTCTCAGAACTCTCTGCTTTTTTTTTCCTTTTCATTTTGGTTATAAAACAAGTGCGCAAAAAAGAAGGGGGACTATTCGGTTTTTGCAAAGTGTAGTCATTGGAAGAATAAAAAAAATTTCCAAAAAGAAAAAAATTTGGGGGGAAAATTTTTTTGTGCCCTTTTCTTGGAAACACTATTTTTGACTGTTCATTTGTTAAGCATTTCCAAGTCATATTATATATTCCACTTGTTTTTAAGTCTTTTTAAAGCTTCAGGCTCTGAAAGTGGAGCATAGGTGAACGGTGAAGAAGGGTGTGGTCCCTATTGGAAAGTTCCACACATAAATGTCAATACATGACACTAGCCTCAAGTTAAGGCTCCTCTAAGAAGGATCAGAGACTGTTAATAAAAAATAATATTTACAGTGGGTTGCAAAGGTATTCATGCCCCATGAACTGTTGCACTTTTTTAAACATTACAGTCACATACTTGAATTTACTTTATTGATATTTTATATGACAGAGCAACATAAAGTAGCAAGTACTTGTGAAGTGTAAACACAAGGATATGGGCTTTTCCAAATTTTTGCAAATGAAAAAACTAAAAAGTGTAGCATGCATATGTATTCAGACATCTTGAGTCAATGCTTTGTAGGACCACCTTTAGCTGCAATGACAGCTGCAGGTTTATTGGGGTATGTCTCTACAAAGTTTGCACATCTTGAGGCTAGCATTTTTGCCCATTCTTCTTTGCAGAATTGCTCTAGTTCGGGTCGATTGGTTGTCGAACATTTGTGAACAGAAACTTTTCAAGTCCTGCCACAGATTTCAATGGGATTTGGGGTCTGGACCTTGACTGGTTCTTTTAACACATGAAATGCTTTGTGCATACCATTCCATTGTAGCTTTGGCTGTATATTTTAGGGTAATTGTCCTGCTGGAGATAAATCTATGCCTCAGTCTCATGCCTTTGCATTTTAGGATAAAAAGATAAATTTTGGTCTCATCTCACCAAAGCACCTTCTTCCACATGCTTGCTGTGTTCCCTACATAGCTGTTTATGAACTGCAAATGAGACTTATTATGGCTTGCTTTCAAACTGGGCTTTCTTCTTGTCACTCTTCCATAAAGGCCAGATTTGTGGAGTACATGACTAATAGTTGTTCTGTGGACTGATTTTCCTGCCTGAGCTGTGGATCTTTACAGCTCCTCTAGAGTACCCGGGGCCTCGGGGCTGCGTCGCTAGGTACGGCTACCTGTATGAACGGGGCTATGCCAGATATCTGTCGTCTTTTCAGCCCGATATCAGACACAGCCCCGTTCATACATCTTAAAATCTCCCATACGCTACTCCCGGGAGGCGGGGCACACTAGCACTGTAGCGAAGCTACATATTTATAACTTTGCCTACTGGGATTTCTAAGCGCATTACTGCTGGAACAGGTAGAGCACTTTCAATGCAGTATACCTACCAGAAATGTCGCCCTTGCGCTAGAAAGCCCCCTATTTATGCCTGCGTAGAGTGGGTTCATAAATCAGGCGCATTCTATGTCTTATGTTTATGCGCTTTAAAATTTGCCATTCAAACGCCAAATTTAAATATTTGTCTTTGTGCTCCCCTTGTCTGGGCTGTCTTTTAATTTTTTTAAATTTTAATTTTTTTTTTTTTCTTTTTAAATTTTGTGTCCGGCGCGCGGCGCCGCAGCTCGCCGCGGCCTTTCCCCCTGTGCGCAGGGGGGTCCGGCACGGTTTTTTTTTTGGGGTGGGGTGCCCAGCCTTTGGGGTCCTTCTCCTCTTGCCCGGGGGGCCCCCCGTACTTACCAGTCCCCCTCCTTTTTTTTTCTCCGCTTGACAGCCCCCGCGTGCATAATCCCGGGCTTAACCCCGGGGGGTTCCGGGAAATTTAAAGGGCCAGGGGCCCCTTTTAAATTTTGGTTAATTGAGGGCCCGCTGGTCCTATAAAAGGTTTAGACCCCCCTTTAGCACTCCCCTCCCAGTTGTTGGTGTTTTTTGGAGCTTTTTGAGTGTATAGAGTTTCCCGCCTTGAATTTTCCCCTGTTTCCAGTCCGTCTGCCATTTTTCCCGACCTTGCCTGTTTTGCCGCCTGCCCCCCGACCGCTGCCCCTCTCTACTAAAAAAACCTCTGCCCGCCCGCCCCCGACCTTTGGGTTTTCCCCCAAAACGCCTCCGGATTTTCGTCTCTGAAACCCCGCTGTACCCCGGCCGCCATCGGAAGCAAGTCACGTCAGGGGTAACAACCTGGTGCCTACGCCCCCCGCAGTCCAAACCCCCTTTGCGGCGGGCTCTGGTGAAAAAACCGGGGGTACTTAGACTCCGTTCCCTGGGGTGGGGGGTTTGCGATCATCGCTTGCGTTTTGGCCCAGCGGATCCACTCCTCCGTTAGCAGTACAGACTGGCCATGGGATTCCGCAGGGTACCTCTGCCCGGATCCTCCGGGACTTCACGCGGCCGTCCTCGCCCACAGAGCCGCGTAATCACCAGTCTAGCGGCCATGATGCAGAACCTTGCGACCCGTCTGCCTTCCACGACAGCCGCCTCTGCACCTGCAACCGTTGCTCCGGCATCCATTGCTCTACTGCTTCGGCTTCGGGACTCCTACCCTCTCTGCATCTGCCACTCCCCTCTCGCTATGATGGAGACCCCAAAAGTGCGGGGATTATCGAGCCAGTGCTCCATCCACCTCGAGATGATGGGGTGGCAAATCCCTACAGAGCGTGCCCAAGGTGGCTTTCATAATCAGCCTCTGTCGGGAGAAGCCTTTGGCTTGGGCACGCCGCTATGGGATCGAGGGATCCTCTGACAGTTGACCTCCAAACCTTCCTCCGGGGCTCCGCACAGCTTTGAGGAACAGGCCGTACCTTCTTCGCTGCCGCGGGCACTGCCCTCCGGCCTTCTCCGGCGACACCACAGTGGTCAGTATTCTGTACAGTTTCGCACTCTCGCTTTCGGAGCGGACTGGAACAACGAAGCCGTTGGTGGCGACATTTTGGGCAAGGCCTCTCGGGGCGAATCAAGGACGAGCTACCCGCTCGGGATCTACCAGCTGCCTTGGATGACCTAATCCATTTTGGCCACCCGAGTGGATATTCGCTTCGCCGAAGGCAACAAGAGCTCCGCGTACAACGGAAACCGCCCGTCCACGCCGTTTCCCCCTTGGCTCCCACCGTCCAGCGTCACCTCTCTCCTCCGATGGCTTCTGAAGAGAACCTATGCAGGTCTAGAGAGCCCACCTGTCCCAGGAGGAACGTTCTCAGCATCGTCTGAAGCGGCTTTGCTTCTATTGTGGTGGTTCTGGCCATTTCATTGGGGACTGTCCGGTGCGGCCCGGGAAACTTCCGCACCTAGGGCTCGTAGAGAGGCAACCCTAGGTGGTCAGATGGCCTCTCCCGTTTGACAATGCCCGTATACATTGGTGCTTTCTACGGACAGCACCTTTCAGGCCACCGCCTTTATTGATTCTGGATCGGCAGGAAATTTCATAAGCCACGAACTTGTGACCAGTTTTCGTCTCCCGGTGACTCCGTGCAGAAACCCATATTTGTGTCTTTCGGTCAGTGGCGAATAGCCTTAAGGACGCCATCGTTTCCAGTACGGCTCCCCTCTTCTGCAGATTGTGGCCCTTCACAAGGAAACATTGCACTTCTAGTCCTGCGCGGTCCTCCTCTGAAATCCTTCTGGCCCTCCCTTGGCTGCAAGGACCCATCCCGACCATGATTGGAGCACAGGTTGAAGTCATGCGTTGGGGTTTCCGCGTGTCTGCCTGTCTGCACCTGCAACTCGCTCCTCCAGGTCGTTTTTCTTTCCCTGAAGTCTGCCCAGCCTCCTCCAGATCTACTTACGCCATATTGGGACATTGGCGGATGTTTTTTCTGGCGGAGAGGGAGGCGAAACGCTACCTCCCTCACCGGCCTTACAACTGTCCCATTGACCTGCAACCTGGCTTACTCCTCCCAGAGGCCGGGTTTATCCCACTCTCCGTCCCCGGAAGACTAAGCGATGTCGAGTACATCAAGGAGAACCTTCGCAAAGGGTTTATCCGTAAGTCCTCATCTCCGGTGAGGAGGCCGGCTTCTTCTTTGTGGAGAAAAAAGATTGGTCTCTCCGCTCCCTGCATCGACATCCGGGCTTAAATAAAATCACCATAAAGAATCGCTACCCTCTGCCCTTGATATCAGAACTCTTCGACGCCTGTGTGGCGTGAAAATATTCTCCAACTGGATCTTCGCGCGCTTACAATTTGATCCGTATTAGAGAAGGCGACGAGTGGAACAACAGCGTTTAATACGCGGATGGCCACTTCGAGTATCTGGTTATGCCCATTCGGTCCGCAACGCCCCTGCTGATTCCAAAAACTTTGTCAATGAGATCTTCCGGGACCTCCTCTACAGCTGGTTATTGTCTAACTTGGACGATATCCTTATCTTTTCTCCGATCACGTAACTCATCGCCACCACGTCCGCCAGGTTCCTCAGGCGACTCCGTACCCATCAGCTTTTTGCCAAGCCAGAGAAGTGTCTCTTCGAACGTCACCAACTTGCCCTTGTTTAGGGTACATCGACTCTGATAAGGCCTCGGATGGATCCCTCAAAGCTCTCCGCAGTGTTGTCAGTGGCACAACCGTGGGCCTTCGGCCATTCAACATTCCTAGGATTCTGCCAATTATTATAGACATTTTATCCCACATTTCTCTACGCTTGTGGCTCCTCTGGTGGCTCTAACCAAGAAGAACGCCAATCCAAGTCCTGGCCCCCGGAAGCTCAATAAGCCTTCAGCCGTCTCAAATCTTGCGTTCGCGTCTGCTCCAGTTCTGTCTCGCTCGACCGAAACCACCCTTCATACTGGAAGTGGATGCCTCCTCGTGGGTGCCGTGCTGTCCCTCCTGCAGAGGTCCTCCTTGGGTAAACTGCATACGTGTGGATTCTTCTCCAAAACTTTCTCTCCGGCCGAGAAGAATTATACCATAGGGGATCGAGAATAACTGGCCATAAAGCTGGCTCTAGAAGAGTGGCG
Organism: Phyllomedusa bahiana; assembly: GCA_025379985.1. Taxonomy (NCBI): domain Eukaryota; kingdom Metazoa; phylum Chordata; class Amphibia; order Anura; family Hylidae; genus Phyllomedusa; species Phyllomedusa bahiana. The sequence continues at coordinate 66,145 of JAODAL010008233.1, read as the reverse complement.
TCACCGCTGGAGGGGGCCCGTCATCACATTGATATTTTCACCGACCAAAAAACCTCCTATAACTTCAGTCGCTCAACGCCTGAATCCCTGGCAGGCTATATGGTCGCTTTTCTTCGCCGATTTGACTTCCTGCTACACTTTCGGCCAGCCGGGAAGAACGTCAAAGCATGACGCCCTAATCTCGTGCCTCTGATACGGTGGGTCTTGACTCTCCTCCACAGCACATTGTCCCTCCTGAACGCCTCGTCATCGGCAGACCCCCGTGGATCTTCACTGTGCCCCCCTGGAAGACTTAGGTATGTGCGCCTGCTTTGCGCCTAAGAATCCTGAAGTGTGGACATTCTTCCCGAACAGCTGGGCATCCAGAATTCCATAAGTCCCTTCAGCTGGTCTCCGCTACTACCATGGGGTTGCCCACTCTTGCGCAAGACGTCAGGACTTTGTGCTGGCCTGCTCCACCTGTGCCTGAAATAAGGTCCTCGCCTCAAGCCGCGGGCCTTCTTCAGCCTCTTCCTGTGCCGGAAAAAACCTGGACTCATGTTCGCCATGGACTTTGTCACAGATCTTCCACCTTCATCTGGAAACACGGTCATATGGGTTGGAACCGATCGTTTCTCGAAAATGGCCCACTTCATCCCACTGCCTGGGTTACCCTCTGCCCCCCAGCTGGCCCAGCATTTTTTCCATCATATTTTCCGTTTGCACAGTCTCCCGTTGCATATTGTCTCTGACAGGGAGAGCCAGTTTACGCTATATTTTGGCGGGCCCTGTGCGGTCAGTTGCAGATTCAGTTTGGATTTTTCTCTGCATACCACTCCTCAAAACTAACGGGCAGGTAGAACGGGTTAACCAGTGTTGGGCACATAATTGCGCACTTGTGTCCGCTCGTCAGGAAACTGTTCGATCTTCTCCTCACTGGGCAAGTTTTTGCTTATACTCTTTAGAGTCAAAATCCTGCTGGGGCCCTCCCCCTTTTGTTGTCTTTGGTTACATCCCCCGCCCACCTCTCCCCTCTACACCACGTGTCATGTCCCGGCCGTGGATGGCCCAAGTAAAAGGACATCAAGGCCCTTCTCTGGCCAACTCACGCGTCCAGCCCTGCTACGAGCTTCTGCCCGCACCAAGCGTCCATGCTGACAGGTAACCGTAGGCCCCGCCCCTATTTGAGCCAGGCGATAGGGTTTGGTTATCCGCAAAGTACGTCCGTTTTAAGGTGCCCAGTTACAAGTTGGGCCCCAAATACCTGGGTCCTTTTGTGGTGCTCCAGCGTCTGAACACCGTCTCTTATAACTTGCCTGCCCCCGACTCTACGGATCCCGAACGCGTTTCACGTGTCCTCCTCAAGCTGTGTGCTGACCGCTTCTCCCGCAGACCTGTCCGCCTTCTCTGTTTGCTAGCACAGATATCATCTTGAGGTCAAGGAGGTGCTGGCGAGAAGACAGTGAGGGGAATCGGTTCTACCTTTATCGACTGGAAGGGCTACGTCGGAGGAGCGTTCAGGGAACCCCGAGACCAATCTGTCCCCTGATCTCCTCGCTAAATTTCAAAGAAAGAGGGTAGAGCTAAGGGGGGGGTACTGTCACTGCGCGCGCCGCAGCTCGCCACGGCCATCCCACTGATGGCGCACGGGGTCCGGCACGGGTGCTGCGGCTGTCCGCAGCCGAGGTCCATTTCCTCTTGCCCGGGAGACCCGTACTAACCAGTCCCCGCTCCTGTCTCCAGCTTCTGACAGCCGCCGCATGCAAATCCCTGCTTAAGGCGCGCGCGCTATGGCTGTTCACGATTAAAAGGGCCAGCGCGCCTTTAATTGGTTAATTGACGGCCCCTGGTCCTAGATATGGTAGACGCCCCTAGCACTCGCTGCCATCTGTTGGTGTGTATTTGGAGCGTTTAGAGTATATAGAGTTCAGCTTGATTTCCCGTGTACCAGTCATTCTGCTTACAGTTCCTGACCTTGCCTGTTTGCCCCTGCCCCTGACCGTCTGCCCGTCTCTGACTACGAAACCTCTGCTGCCTGCCCTGACCTTCAGCCTGTCCCCGACCTACGCCTACGGATTACGTCTCTGTACCACGCCTGTACCCCCGCCGCCATCGCAAGCAAGTCACGTCAGGGGTAACGACCTGGTACAAAATCCAAAAGGAAAACAACGGGTCCAGCGATGGATAATCTTTAAGCCAAGTATACTTATATGAAGGCACAAATAAGGAGGTACAGACAGGGATAAAGCTAACCGACGCGTTTGTCTGGCGTATACGGACCCCTGTTCACGGTATGCTTTCACAAACAAAATGACATTTTAAATAGTTAAAAAGGGAGGGTGTCTAGTGATGACATCACTTCCTCCCGCATCCAAATTTATTGCACATTGAACAGCTCACCTGTGTTTACAAACAGGAATAAAAATGCATACAACAATGATAATACATCCAATCAATAGAGTATGCCAAGTCCAAAGCGGCTATTAAGACCCTGTGGAGCACGTGAATTCTACTTAAAAATCCATAGCAGCTTCACGTATGCGCAGCAATGTTGGCGATCCCCTCCATATTTGGGTGGTTTGATTCTTATCTATTCCGTATCAGCAAGAAGCTATCGACTGATCCTCCCTGGACCTCTACAAAATGCTTCGCTGCACCCCGAATGGGAGGGGGGGCCCTGCTTAATGGAGTGAAGTTCTGAAATGCGATTTTTCATCTTACGTATTTGTGCCCAAAGTATAAATTTTTTGAATTGTACACTCAATGGCATAGATTACATACTCAGTTTCACAATTAATGAACTCCTTGAACTGTATTTTTGTTGGTATGTTCATGTATTGAAAGTGTCTCTTTTGTTTTGCAAATTTAATGTACCGCTTCTTTTTTTACCACAGGGGAAGAAACCCTTTCGGCCCCCCCCCCATCCTGGCCCCCTATTTATGGCCTGGTGGGAACAGAAAATTTTTTTACAGTTAGACAACCTTACTTGAGGCCCCGGTCTGGTATGGGGGCTACATTGTGACCTCCCTTGTTTTGGGGGGGTGGGGGGCGTCCTACCAACTTTTTCTCTTATCTTTAACTGCAATGCCTTTTATCAGTTCACTCACAGGTGGAAAAATCCCCTTAGCTTTTTCCTGATATACTTTTCAGAGGACCAAGGGGGAAACAGGGTGGTCACCCCACTTTTTGAAAACCCACAGTGGCAACCTATATTGAAAGCAAATAGTTGTACCCGAAACATACAGTGGAATCGTACCTGTTGGGAATACTATGAGCCAGCGGGGATGCACCAAAATTTCAGGATTTTTAACCCAAAAAGATATTATAGATCAAAAGGGTTTGAAGAAAAGAGGTTATACTAAGAATCAACTAAAAAAAAGCAAGAGTAAAAAAGCGAAAAAAGACACGGCAGATTTATTTATAGAGAAAGAAAAAAAAAAGGGCCAAACGAAAAAAAAGGGAAAGCTATTGCATGCAAAAACAAAGTATAGCTTTTGGGAATTCAACCAAATCAATCGATTTTCTTTTAAAAAATTTTGGGTTATCCTAAAAAAAGGGGCCCCCCTTAAAAACAGGGTATAGGGGAAAGGGGAAATTAGGTTTTTTAGCTCGGAGAAAAACTGTAATTTTGGGTTTCCCCACATACCCCCTAGTTTTTAAACTGAAATAAAAAAAAAAGATACCTGGCTCTGGGTTGAAAAGGTTTTTCCCCTGTGGTAAAAAGAGATGGGGGAACTTTGTAAAATTTGCAAAAAGGGAGGGGAACATTAAATGATTTTGGAAACATACCAACAAAAATTAAGTATAAAGGAGTTCATTAATTGTGTACTAAATTTTATTTTAAATTCTATGCCATTGGTGTAAAATTTGTCAAAATTATACATTGGCGGGCACTTTTCTTTTAAAAAGATGAAAAATCGTTTTCGGGAACTTTCCTCACTAAAATTTAAGCAGGGCCTCCCCTCCCTTTTGGGTGCAGCGAAGCACTTTGTAGAGGTCCACGGAGGATCGTCGATAGTTCTGTGCTACGGAATAGAAGAATCAAAACCCCCCCAATTTTGGAGGGGATCGCCAACATATGCGGGGGTTTCGTGAAGCTGCAGGGATTTATAAGTTTTTTTCCCACGTCCTCCAAAAGGGTTTTTTAAAACCCGTTTTTGCTTGGCTTCATCTATTATTGTTATATTATCTTTGTTGTCATGCATTTTTTTCCTGTTTGTAAACAAAGGTGAGCTTTTTCATGAGGGCAATACATTTTGCATGCGGGAGGGGGGTGATGTACCCATTTAGACCCCCCCCCTTTTTTTTAACTTTTTAAAGAATGGTCATTTTGTTTGTAAAAGCATCCCGTAAAACATGGGCCCGTGTTTTTAAAAGCCCGAAAAACGTCGGTGCTTTTTCCCTGTCGGGCCCTTCCTTTTTGGGGCCCTTATATAAGTAAAATTGGCCTTAAAGTTTTTCCCAACGCTCCCCCGGGTTTTTTTCCTTTTGGATTTTGTTTTTTGGGGGCCGTGGGGGGGTCAGGATCCGGAGCAAAGAAGAGCCAGAGGCAGGGGCTGGACGTCTCTTTCTACTATACCCGTAAAAGGGACTTGCCTTTGGTGGCGCCCCCCAAAAAAACTTTATTTTGGCTTTTTTTTAGTAAGCCCTGGTACCCTAAAGCCCCCGAAAGGGCCCAATCCTGCTTTGCGGGGGGTTTTGGTGAAAAACGGGGGCTACTTAGACTCCTTTCCCCGGGGCGTGGCTTAGTATCTTCGTTTGGGCTTTGGGCCCCAGCGGACCAAATTCCCCCCGTTAAAAATTAAGCATTTGGTTTTTTTTTTTTACTGCTGGACAATATTACAGTTTTTTGATTACTGCAAAATCAGCCCTGGGTCTGTTCTAAGGGAGTTCACTTAGATCATATTGCTGTCTTGGACCGAGGCAATAAAAATGTTATATGGTAGAGATCGGAGGCTTCCTCCGATCCTGTCCCTCCTTAGATGTTGCTCTAGAAATGAAGCTGTTTCAGCTCCGTTCCTAGGGCAGCTGTTTTTTTTTTTTGGGGCTTTTTGGAGCGAAGATAAAAGATGTCACTGCCAACACAGGACATGCACTGTCAAAAGACAATGGGTTGTCATTTAAGGGTTAACAACAGAATAATGGAGGGGTGTTCCAAAACTAATAAATGCAGTATGTTGGGAAAATTTTATTAAAAATAAAAGAAAAAAATTTACCTTGTAAACCCCTCGGGGGTTTTCCGGTAGTGGTTTCCCCGGGGGCGTCCCGTTCAGTCTTAAATGCCCTGCAGTTTTTTAAAAGGGGGCAAATGGTTTACTGCTGTTAAAATTTAGCAATTTGGCATTATGGCCTATAATGCTTCGGGTTTTGTAAAAACCCCAAAAGGCATCATCAACTGGGTTTACCCAGAATGGCTGCCACGCTAAAACGAGAGGGTTTACTATGTAATTTTTTTTTTTATTTTTTAAAACATGGGCCCGACAGACCCAAAGAACATTTATTAATTTTGGAACGCCCCTCCCGTTTTTGCCAGAAAGTTTCTAGAATATAATTTTTTGAATTTTTAAAAAAACTTTTGGGAAATTTTGGTTTAAATGCATCAATTTGGGCTCTAATTTGGGGCAGAGAAAAAAGTTATGGTTAAAATTTATTTCCCCCTTTTAGGGAAGCTGGGCCTTCCAAGCATCCCCCTATACATTGATGCTTGGTATCCGTATTTTATTCTTGCCCCCCTGATTGGGGGGGGTCCAAAAAAAACGGGGGGGCCACTCAGATTTGTTTAACAATTTACACAGAGAAAGATAATAAGCCCCTTTAAGGGCAGGAACTCATGTGAGTGAAATTAAAAATTTTCAAAGCCCGGGAAAATGGTAACACCCCCTAACAATAACGCCCGTTTAATTTTTTTCCATACTACCTTAAAAAAACAGAATGAATCATTCTTAAAAGGTAAAGTAGGGAAAAAAAAATAGAATTTGAAAACCAAATTAAACCAAAAATAATTTCCTAAATTGGCAACATTAGAAAAAAATCTGCATAGACTTAGAAACCCCCTTAAATCGTTAAACCCCCCAAAAAAAAGGGGGTCAGTCATTTCCGTTTCCACCTTTCCTTTAAAAGCAGCCCCGCGAAAAATTGGAAATCGCTATCAAAGGGGAAAACTAAGTTTAGGTGGAAATTTCGGTCAAAGGTCCAGTGATTTATGACAATTCAGAATAGACTCTTGGAACAAAGCTTTTTTAAATTTCCAGTTGTGCTTTGAGTATCTTTTTAAAACAACCTTGCAGCCAAAAAGGAAACTATGGTTTTTCCCCCTTTAACTTCAAATTTTTTTTTATACCATATTAGATTTTTTTGTTAGTTAATTTTCTTCGAAAAACTTTTATTATATAATATATATATTTATATATTTATATTTTTAAATTTTATATTATTTCCATTATTTTGTATACAATTTTTTATACATTTATAGTGGGGGGGGCAGCCCCAAAGGAGGCCCTTTAGGGTTTGCGTTTTAAAAAATATAGTTTTTTTGATAGTCCCCAATTTTTGCATTTAAAGGGCGTTGTTATCTTCAAACTTAAAATTTAACAATTGTGGGAAAAAATAAGTACCCTTTTTCCCGGCAGATAGGTAAGAACACAAAATGAAAAGTTCACTGCTAGTTTCAGCGGGGTTTTTCGGTCAAAACAGATCACTTTTAACGGCCCAAACAACTTCTGGTTTAAGGTCCAGAAATACACTCCCTTTTGACCTGGGCCAGCTGCCTTTTATCTGGGTAGTAAGGCCTGGGCTGGAGTATTTGAACGATCTTTCCCAACCAGGCTCTCTGGCCGCTCCATAAAAAACTCGACCCAGGCTACAGCAGAAAAACTGCTCAGAAACAATAGTTGTCACTGGCACGACATATGGCCTTTAGCCTCATTTTCTTTTGTAAGACAGTGGTTGTCTTGGAGGTGTGTCTGGGTTCGTTATCAATTTGGAATACGGCTCTGCATGCCTGTTTCTGATGGGAGAAAATCGTGCTCATAGTACATATTGGAATTCATGGTTCCCTCAATGAATTGTAGCTCCCAACAGCCTGCAGCACAAATGCAGACCAAAGACCGGACTCTCCCACCACCATGCTTGACTGTAGTCAAGACACTCTTTGTACAACTCAACTGGTTGCCACCAAACACGCTTGACACCATCCGAACCAAATACATTTATCTTGGTCTCAGAACACAGGACATGGTTCCAGTAATCCATATCCTTAATCTGCTTGTCTTCAGCAAACTGTTTGTGGGCTTTCTTAAGTAACATCATAAGAAGAAGTTTCCTTCTGGGATGACAGCCATGCAGACCAATGTGATGCAGTGTGTGGCATATGGTCTGGGCACTGACAGACTGACCCCCACCCCTGTAACCTCTGCAGCAATGCTGGCACCACTCATACATCTATTTTGATAGCACAATTTCTGGATATGACGCTGAGCACGTGCACTCAACTTTTTTGGTCAACCATGGCGAGGCCTGTTCTGAGTGGAACATGTCCTGTTCTGTGTGGTTTTGACCACTGTGTTGCAGCTCAGTTTCAGGGTGTTGGCAATCTTCTTATAGCGTAGGCCATCTTTATGTAGAGCAACAATTGGTTTTTCAGATCCTTGGAGGGTTCTTTGTGATGAGGTGCCATGTTGACCTTCCAGTAATCAGTTAGAATATGAGAGCAATAACACCAAATTTAACACACCTGCTCCCCAATCACACTCAAGACCTTGTAATACTAATGAGTCACATGACAGAGTGGAGGGAAAAATGGAAAATTGGGCACAATTTTCACTATGAGGTGTACTCACTTTTGTTGTCAGCAGTTTAGACACTGATGGCTGTTTTAATTTATTTTTAGAGCACACTAAATTTACACTGTTATACAAGCTGTACACTGACTACTTCATATTGTATCAAAGTGTCGTATCTTCAGTGTTGTCCCATGAAAAGATATGATAAAATCATTTTAAAAATGTGTACTTACTTTTGTGAGATACATATACAAACATATGGTTTTAGAATATCAAAATTTTTTCAGTTATTCATATAACAGTCAGGCTAGGTTCACACGGCTTAACTGCGGTACGTAATTACGTACCGCAATTACGCAGTGTGGCCGGGGGCGGGGCGGGAGCGGGGGGGGGGGCACTTCGCCGGCCCATAGACAATCATTACTAGCGGCGCGTACACGCCGCTAGAAACTGACATGTCAATTATCTCCCGCCGAGCAGGGAGAGGAGACGTAATCCATAGTTCTCTATGAGAACTGTGAATTACCGTAATGAATGGGCCGTTTTCAGCCCGTAATTTGCGCACTTCGGCGCGTAATTACGGACCGAAATACGGCCCATTTTAAGCCGTGTGAACATGGCCTTATAGACATAATCACTTGTGTGATCGGCCCCGCACTGCTCAGAATTTTCAAGTACAGCTTAATGCTACAAAAAGTAAACAAGTTTCCATTTTGGATATAAAGATTTCTATCTGCACCTCTGACAGGTCGAGTATCAGTAAGAAAAGCCACTGCTTGTGAATGAGGCCTAAAATCGAGTCCAGCTGTCAACCATTGCCTGTAGACATGAAGTTGTGGATATTCTTGCTAGTTTGTTGAATGGGTGACCATGTAATATACAGGCATGCGGAGTCTGCAATAACACCTAGCCAAACTGTATTCTACTCTGCACTAATGAGGGACAACACCTCAAAATAGTTGTATGCATATAAATACCTGGTTGTACATATTCCAAGTTTTTGGAAAAGTAGCATTCAGCATGCCGGATTTACGACGGAAAATGTACTGTCCCAATGTTTAGGGGGATGGTCGAATCCAAAACAGCCCAAAAAACTATAAAATACTAGTTGGAATCTAAATCAGAGTCCGACCAGTAATTCATCTATGCCGTGTGGAACAACCCTTAGGGCATGTTCAAATGCTGTAAATTTACGCTTGTTTTGAGGCATTTTTGCCCTGAAATACGCCCCAAAGTACATTTCTAACAATGTTCTATGCAGCTTTCATTCATTACAATGTAAAATATGTGCCATAAGTCACATGATGAGTATTTTACAAGCGGAATTGCCCTGCGTACTTTGGAATGCTTTTACTGGCGTAAATTTAGGTGACTTGAAGTGTTCACAACAGCAAATGCCCATCTAAAAAATTGGTTTGTGCGTATTCTAAGTGCACAAACACCACTAAATACGCTCCGTATTTTCACTTCAAAATACACCTCTCATTAGGGGTATTTCGAAGCTCAATTTGAGGTGTAAATTTACGCCATGTGAATATAGCCTTAGAGTCTATTTCTATTTTGCAGTCCTATAAAATTCTGGCTAAATTGGTTGAGGCTTGTCTGAATTATACAAAAAACGTCACAAAATACAATATATCCAAAATGTATGAATAGGCACCAGTCCTAGCAAGTTATAGATACATTCATGAGATAAAGAACATACACCATCTTTGAAATCAATGGGATTTTTTGGAACCAACCTGCACACTAGAAAAACTTCTGCTTTTATATGGTTGGTCATATTTGCTGACTATCAGTAATTAAGGGCATTTGCCTAGCTGCAAGTTACTGCTAATTACCTTCCTAATTTCTATGGAAGCACTAAGGGTTCTTTCACACAGCGCAGTTTTTGTGCAGTTTTAACTGTGCTCCAATTAAACTGCCTTTATTACCAGCAAGCTTCTTTCACTTATCTAAACTGTGTGGAAAATGAGTAATCAATTAATGTGTTTGTAATGCGTTTTCACTGCATTGTTTCACCTGCAGTACTGCACAGCCATTAAACTGCCTTTATTACCAGTAAGCTTCTTTCAGCTATCTAAACTGGAAAGTTGTTACATGTTAATAATCAATTATTTTCTTCAGGGTGCTTTCACACAGCGCAGTTTTGGTGCAGTTTTAACTGCACTCCAATTAAACTGCTTTTATTTCCAGCAAGCTTAATTGTTCAGAAAGGTGTTTCAAGTAATCAATTACTGTGTTTGAAGTCTTGTGGATAACAAACACACTAATGGTTCTCTTCACACAGTGTGTTTTTGCACAAAACGCACCGTGTGAAAGCACCCTAACTAATTACTCACTTTCCAAACAGTTTGCTGGTAATCAAGGTAGTTTAATTGGAGCTCAGTTAAAACTGTACCAAAACTGCGCTGTGTGAAAGTGCCCTTAGAATCACAAGACTTCAAACAAAGTAATTGGTTACTTACTTTGTAACACCTTTCCAAATAAATTAGATAACTGAAAGAAGCTTGCTGGTAATAAAGGCAATTTAACTGCTGTTCAGTACCACAAATGAAATATGCACCAAAAATGCCACAAATCCACACCGTGTGAAAGCACCTTAAGGTTATGTCTACACAGCACAGGTTTTTGGTCAGACATGCACTGAAAACCCAACTGTAACCTGTGCCCTATAGACCGCAATAAAAAAATCTGTGATGTAGTCTACAGAGCACAGATTTTTTCCAATTGGTTTTCAAATCCGCCAGATTCTGGAAGATTTTAAAACAAGTTAGATCTTCCATCCGCATTGGCATTGGATTCCAAGTGCATTCAAGGTAATGGCAAATGTGAAAGCCGAATGCGGTTTTTAGTGCAAACCGGCGCCAAAAAATGTGGTCCAGCAATGTAAAAATGCCGTCAGATTTTGGACGGTATTTCAACATATGCTGTGTAGACATAGCCTAAGAGGAACTTAATTTTTCACGTGCTGCATTTTGGCCTAGTTTTTGTCAAAACGATAAATGGAATCTGTTTTGTGTTGTTTTTGTTGTTAATCTGAGGTTGTATTTACCTAATTTTAAGACCTGAGAATCTGATGTTTGGTTTTTTTTATAATGTCCTGATCTTTTGTTTTTCTCGAGATTGTATTACTATAATTTCTTATTATATGGCTGCCTTGAACTATATACTAATTTTAGAAGAGAAGGATAGAAAGGTCTTAAAGGGAATGTGTCATCAAAAATGACTTATTGTTTAACTCACGTTTTTATGTTAAACACATTTTTTAAGAATTTTTGGTTATATTTATTTTTAATTTTCCATATCACTTTCAACATTTTTTAATAATTCTTAAGTCCTGTGGTTTTCACTTTGGCCACTAAGCCTAATAATAGTCTGATACTTCCTGTTCTGTGCAGAAAGATTCTCAGTTGTCTGCTCATTACCAGCACAAAGAGGGTCAAACTGAAAGGAGACACCAGTGTGAATAGATAACACAGGATTCACCAGTTACAAGAGGAGATAGTTACAGTTCCCATTTTCAGCTCCCTGCACACTGACTTCTTCCCAGGTCACAGAGCATGCCTACAACACTCTCATAAAGAAGTGAATGGGACTGAGTCAGTCTTAAGTCTCCTATGTGCATGAAGCTGCTGTAAAGCATCTCTCTGACTGCTTTTAAAGCAGTGCAAACAAGGCCTAGTGGCCAAAGTGAAAACTGCAAGACTTAAGAATTATTAAAAATATTGAAAGTGATATGAAAAATAAATAAAAAACAACCAAAAATTCTTTAAAAATGTGTTTAACATAAAAATGGAACTTAAACAATGACTCATTTTTGATGACACCTTCCCTTTAAGCTTATAGGAGACAGACTGCACACGATTACTTTACATAAGGACTCCGCAGCACCTCCAGGTTTTTTTTTTCTATGACTGTGGTATGCTCTGAAAATGATTAAAATGGATAGTGTCCCATTTCTTTCTAATCTCGGCACAAAGTGTCCGTGAACTAGATTCCATCCCCAGTTGATGAAACAAGGTAGAAAATCTAGTTCATTTTAGTGTCAACAGTCACAAAATTGACTTTCAGAAGCTTGACTTGAATTCTGATTCTTCAGGTGCTGGAATCAATGCTGGAAAGAATACGTAATTAGAATCTGGCAATGCAGACATTAATGTTGGAAATAAACTTCAGGCTGTGTTTTCGCAGTGGGCCTTATTCATTAAAATTGTCTAGCAGTAAGAATTTTTGTTTTCCATAGTAACGAATCAGAGCTCAGCTTTTATATTTCTAGAGCATGACATGAAATGAAACCTGAGCTCTGATGGGTTTCTACGGGCAACAAAGACAATCTTACTGCTAGACATGGAGCCTATTGGGGCACATTTAACAATAGTGTCTATTAGACAGTTTTAGGTTAGAAAGTCTTACAATGCTCCACATTTATCAGAGTGCTCATGAATCTGGCACAGGTTGAAACTGTGTAGTCTAACTTTGCACCACTTTTAGGTTGCCTCACTTCTATTTATATATATATATATATACTTCCCTTCATTAGCTGTGCTTAATGCCAAAGCCAAACAAGGAGTCCCCACTCCTTAAAGGGGTTGTCTCGCTACAATGATTGGGTTTTAATTAAAAGATCTTTAAAAAACAAGCAGCTTTGCAATATATGTTCATTACAAATGTCCTACTGATTTTGAGTTATACCTGGTAGTAGGAGTGCATCAGCTCCTGAAATCCCTATAGCAACCGACCTGTTGATTTTTCTCTCACTGGCTGTCAGTGCTGATGACTCATCAGCTTCTGAATACAGGTCCCCACACAGTATGCCTTTGTAGGGAAGGCAGGGGGAGGGCTCTGGCTTCTGTGTGGATTAACCCTCTGTGTACCTGCTCCCTGCTGCTCTCCACACAGATTGAGGAGAGCAGAGATGAGGCTGATCTGTGGTCAGTATGATGTGACAGCAGTGAAGTGTGTTACTATAATCACCATGGGCCACATGTATGAAGCTCGCCGGGTCGAGGCGCCGTTTTCCGCCAGTTTCCCGGCGGAATCTGCAACTGATTTATGTCGGGGACGGGCCGCGCTCATACATATCATGTAAAGTCCGCCGCGCCTCGCCAGCGTGTCGGGCGCAGTGCGGGAATGAGGCGAAGTTCGGCGCTGCGTCTGAGATTGTCCGCCGGAGGTAGTGCGATCATACATGCGGGGGAAAAGTCCGCCGCGCCTCGCCAGTGCGTGGGGCACAGTGCGGGGACATGGGCGCTGGCGGCGCTGCGCCGAAGATTCGCCGTCCGAGGAAGTGCCCTCATACATGCGGGGAAAAGTCCGCCGCGCCTCGCCAGTGTGTGGGGCACAGTGCGGGGACCGAGGCGCAGTGCAGGACTGTGCCGAAAATCTGTTCCGATGCGAGACAGGCTGGAGTAGCGAGAAATCATTCCACATGTCGGTGCGGAGTATAAATCCAAAATCGCCTTTATAAAGGCGTTCTACATTCTCAGGAAAAGAGCTGAAACATTAAAAATAAAAATTACATAAAACAAAATCACTTCCAATATCCTAAGTCAAGAATTAGGATATTGGAAATGGCCGGGAAATACAGTATTTCAAATTCTGAAACCTATTCTCATTGGTCGCCAGAAACCGGCCAATCAGAATAGGAGCGACACTGAACTATTAAAACCTATGGGGCAGGATTGACCAATCAGAATCCACCGGCGGGACTCTTCAAAATACAGTAAAAATGCAAAAAACAGCTGATTGGCTGAGATAACGGGGGCTTGGCTATCTCAGCCAATCAGAATAGGAGCGACAAAGTCCCATTCTAGGCTATGGAGAAGTTTAGACCAATCAGAATACGAGCGACAAAGTCCCATTCTAGCCTATGAGGAAGTTTACACCAATCAGAATCCACGGCGTTACAGTTCAAAATACAGTAAAAGGCAGAAACTAGCTGATTGGTTGAAGCAGACGGGGGCTCGCCAGCTTAGCCAATCAGAGCGCGAGTGCTTTCATAGAGTTCTATGGGGAATCGAAATTTAAAAGAGGCGCCGTGTAAATTTGGACCAAGGAGAGCGAGCGAAGCTCCATATGGGTTTTCTAATGCACTGGTTTATAAAAGTGTACATGGCTGAAATCAAATTATAACACTACAGAAGTTGTGCGATGTTTATATACAACGAATACTAATATGTTGCTAACCAAAAAAAAAAAAAAAAGCCCATAAAATAAAGTTTATTTCTTTTTTTTCGTTAGCCAAGGATCAATAGTATGGGTTGAATCAAAAATAAAGAAATAAGCATGATTTTCTTGATTTAAAAATTTTTATTTCGTTAGCCACATATTAGTATTCCTTTTATATACACATCGGCACAACTTCTGTAGTGTTATAATTTGATTTCAGCCATGTACAGTTTTATCCCAGATTGCATTAGAAAACCCCATAGGAGCGTCGCTCGCTCTCCCATTGGTCCAAATTACGGCGCCTCTTTTAAATTTCGATTCCCCATAGAACTCTATGAGAAAGCAGCTCGCGCTCTGATTGGCTAGCTGGACGAGTCCCGCTGCTTCAACCAATCAGCTGATTCTGCCTTTTTACTGTATTTTGAACTGTCCGCCTTTGAATATGATTGGTCCATTTTCTCCATAGGATAGAATGGGCCACTGTCGCTCCTATTCTGATTGGTCAATTCTCCTCCATAGATCTAATGGGACATTGTCGCTCCTATTCTGATTGGCTGTTTTTTGCCGACAATGAGAATAGCTTTACAAATTTGAATTACTGTCTTTCCCGGCAATTCTTCTCTATGGCAATTCACTATGTAGCTCCGTCTCGGGCGACGAACGCGTTGTTCGGTTTTTACCTGCTTTATTTTAAAGAAGTGTTCTGGTCTTTATCTGAGAATGTTTTACACTGTATAAAAATAATTTGTTGTTAATACTTCATGCCGCTCAATCTCTCCATAGAGTATAATGGAGAAGTAGCTCGCGCAGCTCTGATTGGCTGGATAGCCAAGCCCCCGCTAGCTCAGCCAATAAGCTCTTTTCTTGTCTTTTTACTGTATTTTGATTATCCGCCCTGGATTCTGATTAGTCTACACTTCTCCATAGGCTAGAATGGGACTTTGCGCTCCTATTCTGATTGCTGAGCTAGCCGTGACCCCGCTAGCTCAGCCAATCAGCTCTTTTTCAGCATTTTACTGTATTTGAATTATGCCGCCGGGGATTTTGATTGGTCAATTTCTTCCCCATAGCTTTTTAATGGTTCACTGTCGCTCCGATTCTGATTGGCCGGTTTCTGCGACCAATGAGATAGGTGTTCAGATTTTGAATTACTGTCTTTTCCCGGCAATTTGCAATATCATATTTGTTGATATTGCGCCGTTCTAGAGTTTGGAAAAGTGATGTTTTTTTTTATTATGTGTATTATTATGTGTATTATGTGTATTTTTTACATGCAGCTCTCTTCTGACACTATTTTCCCTCTTTATAAAGGCGATTTTTTTCTATTCATACCCCTGCTGAACGGAGCGGAGCGCCCCGATTTCTGTCGCGATCTTCGATCTGCTTCCTCGCATTTTCCGTTCTTGCTTCACTTCGCCTCCGCCGGAGCATTTCGACAAGTCTGCTTGTCGGAGCGGAGCGCGAGACTTCTGTTGCGATCTTCGATCCGCTTCCTCGCATGTTCGGATCCTGCATCACTTCGCCTCTGCCGGAGGTTTGACCAAAAAAACCTGGTCTGCTTGTCGGAGACTGCGGAGCGGCGGCATTTGGCGAGCGCGATGGTTTTCATGCCTCGGACTATACGAGCGCGCGTCGCGTCCCGCCCGGAACGCCTACACCGCGCCCCCCCGCGCCCACTGCGCCGCCCTTGCCCGCCCCTTCATGCGGACGCACATCACGAAAGTGGCAAGCGCTGCGTCCGACAGCGGGATACGGGCTGGGAGGCGCAGTGTACGCCAGAAAACAGGCGTAAAGCCCGTTCAT
This sequence comes from Phyllomedusa bahiana, assembly GCA_025379985.1. Classification (NCBI taxonomy): domain Eukaryota; kingdom Metazoa; phylum Chordata; class Amphibia; order Anura; family Hylidae; genus Phyllomedusa; species Phyllomedusa bahiana. The sequence goes on along the minus strand of JAODAL010008233.1, from coordinate 50,411 downwards.
ACATGTCGCCCCATGTGTCTGTGGAGCTTTGACTATACTAATAGAACAGATCAGGGGGGCATGTGAACGGTTCATATCTCTCCCTGCTCTGCTGTATTAGTGACACATCCTGATTATAGTAACTCACTTCACAGCTGCCCTGGGTCTGTTCTGACAGGGTTTGTTGTTATTGCTTGAGATGTCCGTGGAGATTTGTATGCTGAGCAGGGGGTTAGGACACATTACATCCCCCTGCTCTGCTATTAGCATACACAGCTTCACAGACCTCTCCACACTCATAGATCAGCCCTCTCCTGTCTCCTGACTCTGTGGAGCTGACAGTGCAGCTGATCCAGCAGCCTGCAGCAGATCTAGGCAGGCACACACAGGGTTAACCCTGGCAGCAAACCCCCCTCGCCCTCCCCCTGCCGTATAGAAGTTACTGCAGTCAGAGGAGAAGAGCTGTCTGTGTGCTGAGGGGAGAGGGGAAGGGGGAGGAGAAGAGGCAGACAAGAAGCATGCCCCTGAATTCAAAAATCCTTTGCTGCCAGACACATTGAAGTAGGCTGAAAGCCTGTAGTGAGACAACTCCTTTAAGTGCATGCAAATAAACCAATATTGGCAATGAAATGGTTAAAAAAAATCTTCTTTACTTATATCAAACTTGTAAAAATTTACAGAGCCCAAACAGGCTTACCGCACATTCAGATTTCTTTATCCAACAAAACCACGCTCATCCTAATAAGGAGTAATGTTCATAGTTCAGTCCATGAATGGATGACTTGTGAGGAGACGCGCCATGATGTTCGGTGCGCTGCACCTGCTGTACGACGTTTCAAAGGTATGATCCTTTTTCTTCACTTACTTTTATGCCACTAAATAAGCCAAAATTTTAGCTTATTTTTTGGCTCATGATGTTGCAAACGAATAAACGCCCTTTCCTGTGAAAGCACACCCTTTTATCACAGCCACACCCCTTTGTCAGATGAGGTGAAAAAGTGTTTAGTAAGGCTGCTTTCACACAACGCAGTATTGGTGCAGTTTTAACTTCGCTATAATTAAACTGCCTTTCTTCTCAGCAGCTTCTTTCAGTTGTCTAAATTGTTCAGAAAGGTGTTTCCAGTAAGAAATCAATGACCGTGTTTGAAGTCTTCTGGATACAAACACACTGATTGATTACTCACTTTCCAAACAGTTCAGATAAGTGAAAGAAGCTTGCTGATAATAAAGGCAGTTTAATAGGAGCGCAGTTAAAACTGCACCAAAACTGCACTGTGTCTAAAAAACATAGTAAATGTGTTGTAAAGCATGTACAACATGATTTTTGGTGCAACTTGTGCCAGAATTCTGGCACCACCGCCTTGACAAGGGCATATTCACATGGTGTATTGCGGCGCGTATAGTACGCGCTGTAATAAGACAGGTGCTTTGGAGCACGTGCTGAGCAGCGTGTATTTACAAAGCATGGGGGGGGGGGTGACAGCCCTGCCGGCCCCTTTGGGGGGGTCAACATGTAAAATTCCCCCCCCCTCGTGTACAATACTTCTTTTTTTGAAAGCGCGGGGGAAACCAACGCATAACCCCCTAGCCCCCTTCTTTGAAGCAATGGATTATAGAAATTTCCCGCCACGATTTTGCCCGCAAAAATAACGTGGAAAAAGGGCGACAAAAATGCCCGCCAAAATAACCCCCGTGTGAACATATTTTTAAATGGGGCCCCCCCATTAATTTCATTTTTAAAACCAAAACAAAAATTTTAAAAAAAAAGCACACTGTTTTTTTAATTAACCCCAAATTTAACCCCCACTTTTCTAAATTAGGGGGTTAAATTAAAAAACCCACCTTTGAAAATTAAAAAAAAACAGGTTTTTTTTTCCCAAAAAGCCCGGGAACCCTTTTTTTACAAATCATGTCTAAAAACTGAGACAGCCCGTCTAAAAATGAAACAAAATTTTTTATAGCATTTGCTCATTTTCCCATTGAAAATTTTTGAGGGCGGGTTTTCAATTTTTGCCCAAATTTTAAAAAAACTTTTTTTTTGCTCTTCTTGTAGCCCCCCTTTTGCAACATCAAAATTTTTGGGCACTTTTTGGGGTGCAAAATTTTTGGCGCATGTCACATTTTGAAAAACCCCACCCCACTTTTTTGCTTTAACCCCGACGAGCAGTGTGAAAGAAAGTTTTCCTATACCCCCAAAATAAATTTGTGTCCGGGGACTGCAGCGAGTTGCTGCGCCATTTTTTTGTTACATATTAAAAAACATTTTTTTTGGTCAACTAAAAAAGAAAATGGGGCCCCAAGGTTTTTCTTTTTGAAATGCTTTTTTTATCCCCTTTTTTTTTTTAATTTTTTGGGTTTTTTCTACATGGGGTTTTTTGATGGGGGTTTTTGAAAAACCTTTTCGTAACACAACATTAAAACCCAACCCTTTAAAAAAGCCACAATGGGGGGAAAAGCTTGTTTTCCTTTCCCCCCACAAATTTTGCAGATGTGAATATTTTTGGACAAAATTTTCCCAAAAATTTGCCCGCCCCCCACCCAAATTTTTTTTAAAAGGCGAAAATTAGATAATTTTTAGGGGCCCCTGAAGAACTAACCTGTTAAAAATCTTTTGGGTCAACATACTTTTGCAAACGTTGAAAATAGTAAAAAATTTTGTGCCCCCAAAAACTAGGCAACAAAACAAAATTTTGGGCGCAAAACCCATATCTTTTGCTAAAAAAATTTTTGGGAGGGCCACCTCCCTTTTACGCATTAAAATTTTGGGGTTGTGCCCTGGGTATAATGCCCTTAGAAATTGGGTAACTAAAGTTTCCTTAAAAAGAGAATAGGGCACCCAACATTTTTTTTTTTGCGAAAAAAACACAAAAAAAATTTTGGCACGGCGCAAAAGGGGACTTTCCCCAAATTTTTGTTTTTTAAACCCATCCCTTTTGGCTAGTTTTTAAGGCGCCTAAAAATGCCTGAAAAAAAGGGAAGGGCGCTTGAAACACGGGGGGCGTTTTTGGGTTTGGGCCTTTTTAAATTTTTTTTTTTAACCGTTTTTAACAAGCAAAATTTAAACCCGAAATTTTTTGGGGACCAATATACAGCTTTAAATTACTTTAAATTTGGTTTGTCCCCCTTCCTGCACAAAAAAACGCTTTGGGGAAAAAATCCCCCCAAAAAGGCACCGGTAAAAAAGAAACCAAAGGGGTTCCCTTTTCAAAACAGCCCATTTTTTTTGGGCATTTTTTAAAACTGCGCCCCCAATTAAACTCCTTTATTACCAAAAACTTTTTTCCCTTTTTATCTTAACTGTTTTGGAAAGTGGGGGAAATAAAGTTAGTGTTTTTTAAAACCCACAAAAAATTTCAAAAAATTCATTGTTTTTATTTTACCAAAAACCCACCTTTCTGAAAAATTTTAGCCAACGGAAAAAGCTTGAGGGAAAAAAGGGGAAATTTTTAATGGGGGGCACATTTTTGAAACTGAAACCAAAACGGCCTGTGGGGAAAAGAAACCCCAAAGCATCTTTTTTTTTTGTTACGGGTTTTTCCATTTTTTTTAGACGTGGAAAAAAGGAATTGTTTTTAAAAAAGAAAAAAGCTGGTTTTCCCCGCTATCTTTCTTGCATTTTGTTTAAAGGGCTCCCCACATTCCGTGCCTCCCCGGGAAACCCGGGGAGCGGGTTTTTCGATTTTTTTTTTTTGTAAACAAAATTTAAAATGTGTTTTCTGTAAAAATAACCTTTAAAAAACAAATGCTGGGGAAAATTTAAAAATTCAGCATGGTGCCCCCTTTTTTATTTTGACGGGAAAAAAAGGGCTGAAAAATTTTGATAGAGAGTAAAAACTAGCCTAAAAAACTAGGGGGGCAAAAAGAAGGCCCACAGAGTCTAGGGATTAAGTAAAAATAAGTAATCCATTTTTCACCAGAAAAATTTCAAAGAAACACAATTCCCAGCATGAAAGAGCCAAACAAACTCTTTTGAGCACTGGATTAGATATCTAAAAGACAGGTACATGCAATTCTTTTCAAGACGGAGCCGAGCTGCGCTTTTGAAACACGCAGCGGGGGACCCCTTTTACCCGGGGAACCCCCGCTCCCGTGTTCGCCCATAGCGAGCGGGAAAAGAACCCTCCCGCTAATTTTTTAGACCCCTTTTTGGGGGGACCGACAAGCAAACCCCCAAGCCCAGTCCTTAAAGCGTTTTGTAACACAAGTGTAAAACCCGTGTAAAACCAAGCCCAAAAAAACCGGTTTTTTTTGGAAATATTTGTGAAACAAAAATCTTTTTTGTTTTTTTCCTCATTTTTTTGGTTTTCTTTTTAACGTTTGGGGTCACTTATTTTGCCCCCCAGGTTCCCCAGGGGGTTTTTGGACTTTTTTTTAAAAAACCAAAAATGTGTACTAAATTCAAAAGTTTTTTCCGGGATTGGTGCAAAAAAACCATTTTTGATTTTTTTTTTACCCTAAAATTTTAAAAACAATGATTAAACAAGGGCCAAACTTTTTTCCCTTCATTTTTAAAACAAAATTGGGGGGTGTTAACAGAAATAAAAATTTGGGGTTCGTTTTACCCCTATAAAGGGGGATTGTAGACTAAAGGGTGCTTTGCAGGACCATCCTTTTTAAAAAAAAAAATGAAAAAGGCCCTTTCAAAAAACACTTCCACTATAGGTGGATTTTTCCCTTCATTTTTTTTTCCCAAAAAACCTAAAACCCCCCAAAAAGCCCCCACCAAAAACCTCCCCAAAAAAAAATGCCCCACTCATTTTCGGCAGTTTCCCTTTGCCTCCATTTTTTAATTTTAAAGTAAAGGAAACGGGGGGGAAAAAATAAAACCTTGCCCCTTTTGTTTTTTTGGACCGCTGGCGGGGGTGAAAAACCCCCCCGGCAAAAAAAATAGTTCAGGGGGGAAACTGCGGGAACTTTTTTTTTTCTATTGAAGCCTTAAGGGGAGCATTGTTTTGCGGGTTTTTTTCAACTTTTTCAAACCCCCCAAAAACCCGTCGAAAAAAACCGCCCAAAAAAAACCCTTTTGGCCCAAGGGGACATCCCCCAATGGGCCTAAAAAAGGGGGCCCCTTGCCCTCCCCTAAAACCTTGCCCCCAACCCCCATATACCAATGGAATTTAAACTAAAAGTAAAAAAAACCCACATGGAAATATGCATAGCACAAAAATATTTATTTCACCGCAATAAGTTTTTGATGTTCCTAAATTACCTTTTCCTCCGTACCACCTGTTCTACTTTTTTCCCCTATTTTTCAGGGAAACCCGGTGAAGACAGGGGACCCCCCTTTTGGGCTATTAAAGGGGTAAGCCCCCATTCAGGAGACTTTTTATGGAACATCCTATGGATTTACTGGTTCCTGGAAAAAAACCCAAGGGTTTCTCAAAATAAAATTTTAACAAAAAACTGAAAACTGGAGTACTATGGAGGACATTTATAGAAACTGTTACAAATATTTTTTTTTAGAGAAGAAGTAAACCATTTAAAACATATAATGTTTATTTTTTTTTTCCCAAGTTTTCTTTCAGTATTTGGTTGAGCGATTTTTATCGAAAAATTTTTAAAAATCGGAAAATTTTTTTTAGGGTTTGATCAAATTTTCCGATCATTCGTTTTAATTTAAAGGGTTTTAAAATCCTGAGCAAAAAACTATTAAAAATCGCCCCTTTTTTCGGCGTTTTCCCTGAAATTTTTTGGGGGCCCACCCAAAATCAATTATAGAATAGAGCGGGGGAAAGTTGTGCGCGTCATAAACCTGGTTTGTGTTTTTGCGTTTTCCCCTTTGGAAAAAAAAAAATCCAAAATCCCCTTCCCTTTAAACATAGAAACAACCCTTTTCCCCTGTTTAAAAGCCTCGGGGCCCCCTCTCACCCTTTTTCATGGGAAAAAAGGACGTGCCGTTTTTGCCTGGGCCACACACCCCTCAGGGGAAATTAGTTTTTTTTTCCCCTGCACAAAAAAACCCTTTTGCTTTTAAAGCTTGCCCTTTCCCAAAATTTTTAAAATTTTTAGGGGAATTTAAAAGTTTTTTAATGAATTTTAGCTAGAGAAATTTTAAAAAGCAAAACTACCGGTGAAAAAGTCCACGGGGGAAAGGGAGCGGGGGGGGGCCCCCGGGGCCCGAACACAGACAACTCAAAATTCTATAAAGAACATTGGATAAATTTTTCCCCAAGATTTAAGGGTAGAATTTGGAAATGGAATATTTTTAAATTATTAACATTTTTTGCTTTTGGGAAGTTTTTTCCCGGGAAAATTTGGGGGCAGCCCTGAAATTTAAAATTTTGGAAAAAAACATCATTTTTTTATAAACTGCAGGTCCCTTTGTTAGTTTCAAAACCCATTTTTATTACATTATAAAAATTTAGATAGGTGTTCAATTTTACCCATTACACTGTGACTGTTTTATTTCAACCTTGGCACTTAAATTAAATCCAGCAATCTTGTGTCAGCACTCAGCCACAGGTTGTTTTGTAGCCAAAAATAACGTTGTACGTACGAAAACTCTCAGTTACGTGTATTTTGACTTTTGCGCACCCAGTGCTGTTCATTTGGACGCAGCATCTACGTTAAATCTTATTCAGCGAATTCTATATTCACCTCTAGGTGAATTGACAAGGTGCAAAAAAATCAGTTATTTATATCAATAAACATAACAGTTACGTGTTTTTTGACTTTTGCGCACCCTGTTCTGTTCATTGTCGCAGATCTACGTTATTCTTTAAACAGCATTTCTATATTCACCACAGTTGAATTGAAAGGTGCAAAAATACAGTTTATTATTATCAAAACATAACAGTTTCGTGTTTTTTGACTTTTGCGCACCCAGTACTGTTATTGACGGCAGCATCTACGTAAATCTTAAAAACACAATTTATATTACAACAGTGAATTGAAAAGGTGCAAAAAATTTTCAGTTTATTACTATCAACATAACAGTTACGTGTTTTTGGACTTTTCTCGAGCACCAGTACTGTTCATTGAGCAGCATCTACGTAAATTCTTAAAAACATCTGCAATTTCTATAATCACCACAGGTGAATTGAACAGTGCAAAAAAAATACAGTTTATTATACGAAAACATACAGATACCTGTTTTTTGACTTTGCCGCCACCCAGTACTGTTCATTGACGCCACATCTACGTAAATCTTAAAACAAGCAATTCTATATTCACTCCAGTGAATTGAAAGGTGCAAAAAATAACAGTTTATTATAATCAAAACATCCAGTTACGTGTTTTTTGACTTTTGAGCACCTGTACTGTCATTGACGCAAGCTATCTACGTAAATCTTAAAAACAGGCAATTCTATATTCACCACAGGTGAATTGAAAGGTGCAAAAAATACCGTGTATTATACGAAACATAACTGATAACGTGTTTTTTGTCTTTTGCCACCCAGTACTGTTTCATTGACGCAGAATATACGTAAAATCTTAAAACAGCAATTCTATTTTCACCACAGGTGAATTGAAAGGTGCAAAAAAAAATACAGTTTATTATATCATAACATAACAGTAACGTGTTTTTGACATTTTGGTACCCAGTATGTTCATTGACGCAGATCTACGTAAATCTTAAAACAGCATTCTATATTCACCTCAGTTGAATTGAAGGTGCAAAAATATACAGTTTAATATATCAAACATAACAGTTAGTGTTTTTTGACACTTTGCGCACCCAGTACTGTTGCATTGACGGCCGTGCATCTACGTAAATCTTATAACAGCAATTCTATATTCACCCACAGGTGAATTGAAAGTGCCAATAAAATACAGTTTGTTTTATCAAAACATAACAGTTACGTGTTTTTTTGACTTTGCGCACCCCAGTACTGTTCATTGACGCAGCATCTTCGTAAATCTTAAAAACAGCAATTCTTATAATCTACCACAGGTGATTGAAAAAGGTGCCAAAAAAAAAATACACGTTTATTATATCAAAACATAACAGTTACCGTGTTTTTTGACATTTTGCGCACCAGTACTGTTCTATTGACGCCTGCATCTACGTAAATCTTAAAAACTGCAATTCTATATTAACCACAGGTGAATTGAAAAGGTGCAAATATAAGTTTATTATACGAAAACTAAACAGATGACCTGTTTTTTGACTTTTGCGCACCCAGTACTGTTCATTGACGCAGCATCTACGTAAATCTTAAAACAGCAATTCTATATTCACAACAGGTGAATTGAAAGGTGCTAAAAAAATACAGTTTATTATATCAAAACAATAAAACAGTTACGTGTTTTTGACTTTTGCGCACCCAGTTATGTTTCAAGGACGCAGCATCTACGTAAATCTTAAAACAGCAATTCTATATTCACCACGGTGATTGAAAGGTGCAATAAAATACAGTTTAATTATATCAAAACATAACAGTTACGTGTTTTTTGACTTTGCCCACCCAGTACTGTTATTGACGCAGCATCTGTTATCTTATAACAGCAATTCTATATTCACCACAGGTGAATTGAAAGTGCAAAAAATACCGTTTATTATATCTAACATAACAGTTACGTGTTTTGTTGACTTTTGCGCAACCCAGTACTGTTCTTTGACGGCAGCATCTACCGTAAATTTAAACAGCAATTCTCGATATTCACCACAGGTGAATTGAAAGGTGCAAAAAAATACAGGTTATTATACGATAACATAACAGATACCTCTGTTTTTTGACTTTGCGCACCCAGTACTGTTCATTGACGTCAGCATACTACGTAAATATTAAAACAGCAATTCTATTTCACCGCAGGTGAATTGAAAAGGTGCAAAAAATTACAGTTTAATATATCAAAACATAACAGTTACGTGTTTTTGACTTTTGCGCACCCAGTACTGGTCATTGCGCTGCTTACGTAAATCTTAAAACAGCAAATCTATATTCACAACAGGTGAATTGAAAGGTGCAAAAATACCGTTTATTATATTCAAAACATAAACCAGTTACGTGTTTTTTGACTTTTGCGCACCCAGTACTGTTCATTGAGCAGCATATACGTAAATCTTAAAACAGCAATTTCTATATTTCAACCCACAGGTGAATTGAAAGGTGCAATAAATACCGTGTATTATTCGAAAACATAACAGATACGTGTTTTTTGTCTTTTGCGCACCCAGTAACTGTTCATTGACGCCAGCATCTACGTAAAATCCTTAAAACAGCAAATTCTTTATTTTCACCCTAGGTGAATTGAAAGGTGCAAAAACTACCGTGTATATATACGAAAACATACTGATACGTGTTTCTGTACTTTTGCGCACCCAGTACTGTTCATTGACGCAGCATCTACGTAATTAGTTAAAAAGCACTTCTATATTCACACCAGGTGAATTGAAAGGTGCAAAAAATACCGTGTATTTTACGAAACATAAACAGATAAGTGTTTTTTGACTTTTGCGCACCCAGTACTGTCATTGACGCAGCATCTACGTAAATTCTTAAAACAGCTCAATTCTTTATTCACAACAGGTGAATTGAATGCGTGCAAAATATACCATTTATTATACCCTAAAAACATAACAGATACGTGTTTTTTGGACTTTTTGCCCCAGTCCAGATTTGTTGATAGACCTCCTTTGCAGTTAAATTTGAATCAGCAATTTGTTTTGATTAGAGGGATTTGAGAATAGCTGAGTGATTTGCCGTCTTTTAATTAAGAGACTTTCCAAAACTATTCCATACCTTCTCAAAATTTTTATATTTCTGGACATGGAGCGAAATGCAGTGGTAAGCGAGCAATGAGGGGGGTTGCACGTGGAGGTAGTGGTACGAGAGAAGGTGCGCCTTCCCAGTGATGGACGACAATCACGCATGCAGCGGATCAGTCAGTTGCAGGACCGTCAGGACTGTAATCGCTGGGGTCAAGGGACGTGGAATCTAAGTAACGTAACATGGTCACAAGGGTCCTTCAGTGGTTAATGCAACACATGCATCTAGCAGTCATACATCCTAGTCCTCACAGTCAACAGGCCCACATTGTCGTCATCTGCAATCATCCTGCATCCGGCCAACATGGAAGCAAGCCCAATGTCAACTGTGTTCCACCACTGTGGATAATTCCATTTGTCTGAAGCCAATCGTGAGTGACGAAACAATGCGGTTGGGGTCAGAAAGCATGTTAAAAGATCAAGAGGAGGATTTTGCTCTGCTATGTCGCCCAGTTACTGATGCACCAGAGGAGGTGAAGGGAAGCCGGTCAATCGGCAAAAATCCCGGGCGGTCGGCAACGCCTTGCAGTGACCCTTGCTTGTACGCCCGCAGCTTTCTGGTTGCAGAAAGTCAGACGGACCAAGTCACCTGTGTTGATGATGATGTGATGACGACATTGCGGTTCCAACCTGGTCTTTTCCGCAGAATTTGCTTGCCGTGGATTCATCAGTGACGAGGAGGAAAGACCGATGGGGTAGTGTTCAATACGGGTCCCGCCACAAAATGGGTGCGGGCGGTCGCAGAAGTCGCTGATATGATTCCGCCAGCCACGGTCAGCGCAAACCCCCTCCTCGCTTTTCGCCGTCAATCTAGGTTTCCAGGACCTCTCTTGCCTGGCCTTCTTTGTGCAAGCTCTGATTCACCCAAGCGATGTCATATGCCGCCTTTGCCGTAAACGCATATGTAGGAGGCAAGAACCTTAAGTTGGTTAACCACCACCAACATGTCTAGTCACATGCAGCGAATGATGAGTTGAAATGGAGGGAACACTTGGCCAAAAAAGGCCAGACCGACCCCGGGGCCCTCCAACCATTTGTCACACCCTCTGTCTCCGCCTCCCCCTCCTCCGCCACCCCCAAAGCGTTCCCCCGCTGCCCATGTCTCTGAGTCATGATCAGGGATCAGCCTCCGCTTCAGCCTCCACCGTCGCCCGAGTACCACCAGCACCACCAGAGACCCATCCTACCCCTTCTCCTTCCGCCAGTTTGACGACCTGCACGCCGTACAGCGGCCAGTCTAGCAGCCAGCTTCTGTCTTCCAGGTTTGGGAACAGAAGAAACACTTTTAACCCCAAACCATCCCAAACCCCAAAACCCTAAATGTCGGCATTGCCAGGCTTTTGGCCTTGGAAATTGTTGCCTTTCCGTCTGGTGGGACACAGATGGGTTCGCCACGTCAGGGCCCCTTTGCTGCCCCAATACCAGATGCCGAGCAGGCATTTCTTTGCCAGAAAAGCCGTCCCTGCCCTGGCCAGCCACGTGTGCATCTAAAATTCAAGCGCGTTGTCTGCATTCTGTGCCCGGAAAAGTCCATCTCACCACCGACACATGGACTAGTAAGCACGGCCAAGGCCGCTATATCTCAGTGACAGCTCACTGGGTGAGCTGGGTGGATGTCTTGGGGGTGACGGTGGCTCTCAGGTCGGCGCACGCTCTTCAAAACTGCAGGGATGGTGCAGGGCTCTTTCCCCAAGGTCCTCTGGTGGCATCAGTGCCCAGAGACACCAGGCGTGTTGAAATTAATTCTGCCTTGGAGGGCCGTCCACACACAGGTCAGGAGCTGTGGACGGCTCTAAGCAACGGAGACCGAGCGCTGGCTGGGTGACAAGAACTTGTGCCAGGCAAGGTGGTGTGCGATAAGGGCCGAAAATCTGCTGGCCGCCCTTAAGATCGGTAGGCTGGAGCACATCCCCTTTCCTGGCACATTCATGAACCTTGTCGTCCCGAAATTTCTAAAGATCTACCCGGTTCTGGACTGCCTGCTGAAGAAGGCTAGACGTCTGAGTTAGCACCTCCGCCGTTCGCACCCCGCTTCATCCCGCCTGGCTGCGTTGCAGGTCAGCTGGCCTCCCCGTCAACGTCTCATGTTTTACGTTTGGGAACACGCTGGAATTCCACCCTCCACATGCTCCAGCGATTGTGGCAAGCAGCGCAATGCCATTACGCAGTACGAAGTGACACATGGCCCTGACAAGCAGCGGTACGGACTCGGGGTGTTGAACCACCGAGAGTGGAGGCAGGTGAAAGAGCTCTGCAACCATCCTTGCCAGTTTTGGAAGGAGCCACCAAAAAGGTCAGTGCGGACAATGCCCTTGTCAGCATGAGCATTGTGGTGATCTTAGTTCTGGAACGATCGTTGGACACTCTGAAACAACAGGTCCCGCCAGCGACGGAGGAGGAGACGGAACACAGATGCGGACACGGAGCCCTTTTTCTCCGTCAAATCCACAAGGCCCGACAGTTTCACAATTTTATCGGTCTTCATTAGGCAGTGGTTCGGGGTCCAGAGCTAGTGCAAGGTGGCGCAACAGCTCTCAGGGGCATCTTTCAGGCAAGCCAGGGCTGTGTTGAAGCATGTGACGGACGGGCAGAGGAGGAGGAGATGGTGGAGGAGGTATCCTAGACACGATGTTACGACGTCCAATGCCTTGGACAAAGAGGTTGAGCGGGACTTGAGGAGAGGAGGAAGATGAGGAAGATCAGTTCTGCTAGTGCCCTGACCCAGAGGGCTTGGGAAATCAAGCCTCAATCTCTCACTTGAGTGCGTGGATGCTCCATGTCCTCCACATGATCCTCGCTTTAAGAGCCATCAAAATGAACAAACAGTTATGGGTGGCCACCCTCTGATCCCGTACAAAACAAAAATCAGCACTTTCCTTTCACCCACCCAAATAGAGATTAAAATGCAGGAAATGGAGACCTTGTGATTGATAATGGAGGGACATCTGTTGGTATGCTTCACGTTCCCTCAAATGTCACGGTGGAACAAACATCAAGCGACGTGACAGCAGTAGAGTGCCAATTAGGCGTTAGCGGCAGCAGCAGGCAAGGTTGCAGAAGCCTAATGGGGTGAACTTGGCAAATCTTTGTTTACCTCCTCACCACGCATGCAATCAGGGCAACACATCCAACACACAGAGATCAGCTTAAGATATTGGGACGACTGTCTGTCGTCTCAAACACGATGCTTTTTGCTTGTGTTTCCGAATCCCAATCGACTTCTGGGTATCAAAATGGTGACGAATGGCCCGAGCTGGCTCGTCACAGCCTAGAGGTGTTGTCCTGCCCAGCAGCCAGCGTATTATCTGAGCGGACCTTCAGCAAGCTGGAGGTGTCATTACAGACTAAAGCATCGGCTTTCACAGATATGTAGGCCGTTTGACTTTCTTCAAGATGAACAGGCATGGATCTTGATGACTGTTTGTGCCCATTGCCGAGGTCACCGATTAGTTGGCTGTTCTACTTCACATTCCTTTTCAAACAGAAATGGTTCCTCTTGAAAACTTTTTTTTTAAATGATTCATTTCTTACTGCAATTTTTGTCTCTATTTTCCAAACAAGCTTCATTTTTTTATGGTTTGCTGTGAGGAGACTGTAAAGACCAGCAGGTTTCCTTGACAACACGTTATCCATTTACTCACTTTATCTTAGAAGTTTTCGCATTGTCAAGGTTCTGAGGTCTTGTTTGCTGTGAGATACAGCAATAAATCATGGTCCTTTGGAACAGAATGTGACTTCTAAGAAAATTGGCATTTCTCCCTCACAATTTTAATAGTGGCTGAGAGAGTATATTTATATTTTTTTGGGGTCAGTTGTTGCTTTGAGATTACAGCAAAATCTATGGGTTCCTTTGGAATAGATAAATGTGGTTCAAGTGGCACTTTCTCCCTCACAATTTTTAACAGTCGGCTGAGGAAGTCATTTTTATAATTTTTCGTGGTCATGTGCTTTGAAATGCAGCAATACTACAGACCTATTATAAAAAAATGTTGTTTCTACAGACCACCAAACATTTGTTCTTCACAATTGACCAAAGTGGCTCAGGGTCATGCCTTTGAATTTTTGGGGCTATTTTGCTGTGACATGCAGCGGTCTATTCTAAAAAATGTTGTTTCTAACAGAATTTGTTGCACAATTGTCAAGAGTGGCTCAATGGGTGATGGTTGCTTTTGTCAGAAACAGGAATAGGTAGGAACTGTTAACTGGACACATATTCCACAAAATGATTGTTTTTGCAAGATCTTAACATAGCTATCAATCCTGTTTAGAGACACCCATTTAATTACAATGAAAAAGAGAAACAAAGATTTGATGGGATTCCAGCCTATTTTAAAAATGTGTTTTATAGAATTAAAGTACTAAAAAACTTGCATGTACAAATACGCTGTTAAAAAATTACGTGAATTGCTACAAGGGAGTACTGGATAACTTGGACAGATGTACGTTATTCAGTGGAACATCGGAGTATGGAGCACTGAGCCAGAGAACAATATGTACAGAGACCATTTCCTCCATTTACCTCCAGCACGTGAGTAAAATGATGGAAATAAGAATGCAGGAAGCGTTAACCACCAGGATTTCCTAGTGGAAGCTCACTTGGCTCCACACTCCATACGGAGGGGCAAGCGGCTACCAGGTATTTATGTGTACAGAGGAAGGCTGGAGTCTCTACACTTCCGCTTCCGCACTCTGGCTTCAAGCACGACAGTTTCGTTGCTGCGGTCCTCAGGGCATTTAACATGCGTGTTAATAGATGACGGACGCCAGCCTGGGCTTTCACCGCACCCACTGTAATCCGAGCCCTGGGTCATTGCTGTGGCCCAGGCAGGTATAGTCAATGTCCAGTGAAAACTAAAATGGTGGTTGGAAAGCACTTCCTTTTTCCGTTCACTTTTTAAATGTTGGGGTCATGCAGGTTTGGGGTCATGCTGTGGCCCAGGAAGGTATAGTCCATGTCCAGTTCAACTAAAATGGTGGTTGAAACAGATCCTTTTTGCGGACTGTTTTAAATGTGGGGGTCATGCAAGGGTTTGGGGCTCATGCTGTGGTCCAGGACAGGTATAGTCCAAATGTCCAGTGAAACTAAAATGGTGGTTGAAAGCTCCTTTTTCGGCACTTTTTTAAATGTGGGGTCATGCAGGTTTGGGGCTCATGTGAGGCCCAGGACAGGGTATAGTCATTGTCCAGTGAAACTAACAATGGTGGTTGAGAAGACTCCTTTTCGGCACTTTTATAAATGTGGGGGTCATGCAGGTAGGTTTGGGGCTCATGCTGCGTTCCAGGATGGGATATTCAATGTCTTGTTTCAGAGTAACTGATGGTTCAAATCATACTGCTTCTTGTCCACTTTTTAATTTGTGGGTGATGCAGAGGTTTAAGGGGTCAGGCATGTGGGTACAAGACAGGGATAGTAAATGGTCTGTGACTTTTTTTCTGTGACTTTATAACCTAAGTGGTGTTGCTAAGATGTAGGACGTATCCATTTGATGTTGTGGATGTTTATTTCAGCTTCTCCAGCCTTGTTTGGGTCTGGTAATAATGAAGGTCGTTGTTGCTCTCACCATAGACTTTAATGGTAAGCGCTTCATAATCGATGCTCACTATCGGAAAACACTTTCGTTTAGCGGCCCGACCTATCGACTACTGTTACGATCGATCTCGATAGCCAATGCAATCGCTCAACACTAGTCATGGCTGATGTGTCTGACGCATAAGGCATTGGTGTGTGGGAAATCTGGGCCGATCCACGGCTGATTCATCTTGACAAGGTCAGTCGTTCCACAATTCACCCGTGGAACAACGGGAGGGGTAACGATGGCCCCCGCCGCACTGAACACCCGCTCTGATGCCACACTAATGGCCGGGCCAGGACAAGCTTCTCCACTGCACAAACTCGGCAAGTTGCGGCCACAATCCAGTTGGGCTGCCAGTAGTCCAGTGGGATCTTTAACTGGGGTGGCAGAGTGCTTCCAAGTAGGCCACCAACCTGTTGGTTCAGGGTCTGCTCTGCAAGCTACTGCTGCTGCTGGCGGACTGCGTCACTCACTTGGCGGTATGAAGGAAGCTGCTCATCAAGTGACTCCAGATTAGGTTGCTGCTGATGGAGCTGGTACTGCTCTACCCCCCAACCTTCCCCCAGCAGCCACGGCAGTTAGTACCTGAGCGGCTTGGAAGAACCCCGGTCAGACTGTCAGAGGAGGGCGATGCCGCACTTAGGACACGCGGCCAACTGACTACGGAGGATTTCCCTATAGTATATGAGTTTGTCCTCCTTCTTAATAATGGGAAAAAGGCCCCATTTTGGATCGGTAGCGAGGGTCCAATAGGGTGGAGAGCAAAGTCACCCCTCTGCGGATACTGACTATTTGGGCTGTCACTAGCCAGGCAAATCAGCATGCTGCGGGCCTATCTGCACAAGTGACTCCGAGGGGCTCCCTGCCTCCATCTCCACTGTTTTACTGCCAAAGGGTTTGCTTGCGGGTCATCTGCCTCGTCTTCCTCATCTCCATCTACCTCCTCCAGCTGTCCTGCCCCCCTCCTCTCTTGTCACCTGGGTAAAAATCCACCCCATTTCACCAGGCAATGCTTCTGCTCCAAGTCCTCCTCCTCCTTCTCCTCCTCCATTTCAGTCCCCACCGGGCTCATGTGGCCGCGAGATGTAGTCGCCACGTCTCCAGTCCCCTGCCCAGACAGATTTTCAGCATCTGTTCCGGACATGAACAGTGGAATGACGTTATTCATCCCGTAGTCCTGGCGACTGACAAATAACGTGGCCTCCTCGAATGGCCTCAACAAATGGCAGGTGTCACGCATGAGCTGCCACTGGCTGATATCAAAGTTACGCAGGGGAGTACTCCTGTCCGCCTGGATCATCAAAAAATCGTTAATGGTCTTTCTCTGTTCATACAGTCGGTCCAACATGTGCAGGCTGGAATTCCAGCGGGTGGAAACATCGCATATCAGAGTGTGTTGGGGGAGGCCGTTCTGCCGCTGCCGCCTACTGCAAGAAGCAGGGGATATTGGCCCCATTTCTTCGCTGCCAAGTAGCTGCTGACTGCCCTCCTCAAATTGTTCATCCTCGCTATATAGTGGCGCTGAGCCCAGACCACATAGTAGACCTCTGGCTGAGGGAACCGGATGGGACAGAGGCGGGTTGAGAACAGGTTTGGGCCGCTGACCCGCTCCCGGGCCATGCCAACTAAGGGTTGTGTCTGACATTCCCACGACTCTTGGCTGGGGTTGTCAGATGTCATCTGGGAGGAAGTGGATGACCTAGTCAACCAATCAAGAACCCTTGGGTTGCTAGTCAGCACATGGCCGCTAGATGACAGCGGCATTTGTGGCCTCACCGAGTGACCCCTGCTGCGACGTCACCTTGCTGTGCTGCGACCTGGGCCTGGAATGTTTGTGCCTCTACCAATCGCAGGTGAAGAGTCTGCCACCTCTCTGTCTGACATACTGTTTGTTTTAAAATGTACAGACACTGTTTGATGAAGATATCTGTACATGATAAATACACACCCTGTATTTGACTCCAAATGAACCCACTAAGAAGTTTGGGTAACCCTTGGATATAAATTGCGCTCCACAAATGGGCAGAAAAATTGACTTGTATGTGCCGTTTAAAAACTCTGTGTATTTTACTGAATATAAAAGCACAAACAGGCTTAAATAACCTTCGGATATAAATTATGCTACAAAATTTCTTCTGTGTCGGTTAAAAAGAAAGTTTCTTTTACTGAGTACAATTTCAGAACAACTCTTAATTAACCCCTGGATGTAAATTACGCAAAAGAATTGAGCAGCCAAAAATTAAGTGGTATTTGTATTGTAAAAACGCTGTTTCTTTAAATGAATACAACAGGAACAGGCTTAGATCCCCATTGGATATTCAATGTGCTGTGAGCAGATAGCATTAAAATGTATATGCAGCTGCAGTGGAAGCACATTGGACTTCAGGTCCAATACCCCACAAAAGCAGAAATAGAAAGTTAAGAGAAGCAGTCTCTGAGACAAGCTGAGACACCCCCCAAAAATCGCTGTATAAAAATGAGTTCTTTAGTAAGAGATATCATTAGCAACCGTGGCAGCACCTTCCCTAATCAGTACAGTGAGAGCGGTATGAGCTCCCAGCGTCGCGCCCGGACTTATATAGTGCGGTGAGTCACAGAATCCCGCCGGTCTCTGATTGGCTTCATCTCTGCACATGTCATGCAGGCTATTCCCTTCTTCCTCCCAGAGTTCTTTGCCCCATGTAACGCCATGTGCTCGCAGCCATTTTATCAATCAAAAGCACACTTCGTTCACGCAAAGTACCCCAAAGTGCGACTTTGTTCAGATCCGAAGTTTTCCTGAAATTCTAAACGAATTCCACTTCGTTAGAATCAATTCGCCCATCTCTATATGAACTGTAACAGATAGCCGACTCCCTGCTAATTCTGGTCATTTAGCACTCTTAGATGGTCAATTACAACTGTGGCAGCTACATGGTTTTACTGACCCTCTATATAAACTTATTGGAGATTGAGCAACTTATTCATGAGGTCCTAATGTGCTGCCATGAAAGCCCAAATAAGCCATCTAGGTCAAGTGCTGCCTTCAGTAATTAATCTGGGATGCAGCCCATTATCTGTTCCTATTTTGCACAATATTAATCAGGGTCCCTGACATGAGTACTGCCTTGTTGGCGGCTCTCTCTAAGCCTGCTATGAACATGAATCTAAAAGACATAATACACTGCAATTCATAGGTATTTATATGTATCCTAAAATAGTGTTTTTTTAATAAAAAAAAATCCTAAGTAAAAAATAAATAAATTACTGTATATAACACAAAATGGCAACACCAAACTAAATGCAATGTTTTTTTTGTTTTTTTTTTAACCCATTAAGTATTCAGCCCATTTTGGCTTTTTCACCTTTCATGAGCTGTTATTTTTCTGACAATTTCTTTTGTGTAGGATGACTTATGTTTGTGGTCCCTTTTTTGGGGTATTTTATAAGTTATTGAAAAATGTTTCTAAATTATTTTCTTTTAGTGTGGAATTAAAAAAGTGGCAATTATGCAATTTTTGTGGTTTTGTTTTCAAGGAGGTCACTGTGCTGTTTAAATGATGTGCTGATTTTCTTTTGTACAATTTACTGGGGAATGATAAAAAATGTTTTTGGTGCCTAGAAATATTGACCTTAATCCAGGTATTTGAGTGCTGTTCTAGCAGCTCTAGTTTCTGAGATGTTGATTACATGATTCTACATCGGTTATTATTATTATTGAGCGACCCCTAAAAAGATCGAGATCGAGTCGATTCTCGATTTCTGAGAAGATCTATGCGATGGTCGAGTCGATGTCGAACCGAACTTTGAACCCAATTAAAGGCAATGGGAGGTGATGTTCAGGTTAATTTTTATCCCTATACAGGTGAGGAGAAGCTGCAATTACCATCCATAACAGTAAACTGGATATGTGGAACAACTTAGTGAAGAAAATTTGGCTCTAAAAGTGACAGAAAAAAATTGATAGGTTAAAATACTTCATTCCTTTCAATGACTAACTGAAAAGATGAGGATTTGATTAGAATTTGAAATAAGATTTTTTCAATAGGACATTTACTAAGGGTATCCTCTACAGTAGCATGACCCCCAAACCAGTAAAAATGATCTTTTGATACTCAATAAAATTTGAAGCAAGCAACCAGTATTTGAAAGTGATTACTTTGTGTAGCAGATTTGCTAATGGTGCCTTCTGCAGTAGCTGTACCCCCAAAACAGCAGAAATGAACTTTTGGGCACTCAGAAAAAAGATGGGAAAGATGCAGCCAGCAATACAAAAATCCCTAACTATTGCTGTCTGTGAATCCCTAAGCTTACTGTAACCCCACCTCCCCCCACAATTAATTTAACTAACTGCTACTGCCAGGGGCATCAATAGGGCAGTATTCCTGTCAGGGGCCCTAATAAAAAAGGAGCCCACAAATATGTTAAAAAATAAGAACTAGTAATGGGAGGGGGCCCCATTTGATTTGGCTGGATGGGGCCCAGAAATGCTTAATAGATGACTTATGGCAGAGTGACTGGTGACTGATGTTAATAGATGACTGATAGAATATGTATTTCACGTTGTGAAGGAGACTTACTTCAGTTTACTAGTCAGTGACATCGGCAACCGGGGCAACAAAATCGTCAGAGATCCACGCTTGATTCATTTTGATAAATGTCAAACGATCCACATTCTCAGGGGAAAGATGAGTATGTTTTTCAGTTATTACCCAGCCAGCTGTGCTGAATGTGTGTTCTGAAATAACACTGGCTGTTGGGCAGGCTACAAATTGTATGGCGTGTCGAGAAAGCTCAGGCCATTCATCCACTTTGGACATCCAGAAGTCGGTTGTGTCCAGACCAAGTCCAAAAACATAGTTACATAGTTAGTACGGTTGAAAGAAGACACATGTCCATTGAGTTCAACCAAGGGTGGGGAAAATGTGGGTGAGGGAGAGAGACAAGGAATTTAAGCCCATCCTCACCACTGGTCAATACCCTGGAACCCACAAGGCAAGAACCAATCTGCTCCAGTGGAGACCATATCTCTGACCCCAGAGCCTCCACCAGCCAGGATCCAGAATTTTACATAGCTACGTACGCATTAATATTCTCTAGATCCAGGTAGGTATCTAAGCCTTTCTTGAAACTCTCTACAGTTCCTGCTGTGACCAGCTCTTCAGGCAGGCTATTCAAACCTGCATGACCCACAGATTAAAAAGTGCTATAGGAAAGAAATCTTTGAACCACCATTTTAGTTGAACTGGACATTGACTATGCTTGTCCTTGACCGCAGCATGACCCTTAAACCTGTCTGACCAACAGATTAAAAAGTGCCTGAAAAAGCAGTCTTTGAACCACCATTTTAGTTAATTTGGACATTGACTATCCCTGTCCTGAACCGCAGCATGACCCTCAAACCTGCATGACACACAGATTAAAAGGTGACAGAAAAAGGAGTCTTTGAACCACCATTTCAGTTGAACTGGACATTGACTATTAGTGTTGAGCGATTACGTTGACCATCGACATCAGTCGATGGTCGATAGTCAACCATCATCGACAAGATAGTCGATAGTGAGTGGTCGATTATGAGCCATGACCATTAAAGTCTATGGGAGAGCAACAACCCCTTCATTCTTACACACAACAGGGCTGGAGAAGCTGGAATTAACATCCACAACAGTCAAATGGATACGTGCTAAATCTTAGGCAAAACACATAGGTTATAAAAGCCACAGAAAAAAAAAACACACACCATTCACTAACCCTGTCTTGTACCACAGCATGACCCTTAAACCTGCATCACCGACAAATTAAAAAGTGCCAGAAGGCAGTATGATTTGAACCATCATATTACTTGAACTGGACATTGAATATCCCTGTCCTGGACCACAGCATGAGCCCCAAACCTGCATGACCCCCAGATTTAAAAGTGCCGGAAAAAGGAGTCTTTCAACCACCATTTTAGTTGAACTGGACATTGACTATACATGTCCTGGGCCACAGCATGAGCCCCAAACCTGCATGAACCCCCAGATTCAAAAGTGCCGGGAAAAGGAGTCTTTCAACCACCATTTAGTTGAACTGGACATTGACTATACATGTCCTGGGCCACAGCATGAGCCCCCAAACCTGCATACCCCCCCAGATTCAAAAGTGCCGGGAAAAAAGGTCTTTCAACCACCATTTTAGTTTCACTGGACATTGACTATACCTGTCCTGGCCCACAGCATGAGCCCCAAACCTGCATGACCCCAGATTAAAAAGTGCCGGAAAAAGTCGTCTTTCAACCACCATTTTAGTTTCACTGGACATTGACTATACCTGTCCTGGGCCACATGCATGCGCCCCAAACCTGCATGACCCCAGATTAAAAAGTGCCGGAAAAAGGAGTCTTTCAACCACCATTTTAGATGAACTGGACATTAACTATATCTGTCCTGTACCGCAGAATGACCATTAAACCTGTCTGACCCACAGATTAAAAAGTGCCGGAAATAGGAGTCTTTCAACCACCATATTAGTTTCACTGGACATATACTGTCCCTGTCCTGGTATGCGCTTGCCCCTCCGTATGAGTGCGGACCAATTGAGCTTCACTTGGAAATACTGGTGGTTAACGCTCCTGTTCCACCCAGGTGCCCTTTTTCTTGGCATTCTTTTTCTTATTTTACTCAACGTGCTGGAGGAAATTGTCTCTGTACTTCTTCTCTGTCCGTGCTCCATACTCCATGTCCTCTGAATAACCTACATCTGGTCAAGTTTTCCTGTACCTCCCTTGTACAATTCAGAGGAATTTTATTAACAGCTATTTTGTACATGCAAGTTTTTTAGTACTTTAATTCTAGAAGACACATTTTTAAAATAGGATGGAATCCCACCATGTCTTTATTTCTCTTTTTTAATTGTATTAAATGGGTTGTCTCAATACAGGGATTGATAGCTATGTTAAAGATCTTGCAAAAACAAGTCATTTTGCAATATGTGTCCATTAACAGTGTCCTACCTATTCCTGTTTCTGACAGCACCATCACCATTGAGCCACTCTTGACAATTGTGAAGAACAAATGTCTGTTAGAAACAACATTTTTTTATAATAGGAGACCTGTAGTTATAGCTGCATTTCAAAGCAAAATGCCCCCAAAAATTCAAAGCATGACCCTTGAGCCACTTTGGTCAATTGTGAAGAACAAATGTCTGTTAGAAACAACATTTTTTTTATAATAGGACCTGTAGTATAGCTGCATTTCAAAGCAGCATGACCCAAAAAATTATAAAAATGACTTCTCAGCCACTGTTAAAAATTGTGAGGGAGAAATGCACTTAGAAGCCACATTTCTGTTCCAAAGGACCATGATTATTGCTGTATCTCACAGCTACATGACCCCAAAAAATTATAAATATGACTTCTCAGCCACTATTAAAAATTGTGAGGGAGAAATGCCACTTAAAAGCCACATTTCTGTTCCAAAGGCCCATGATTATTGCTGTATCTCACAGCAACATGACCCAAAAAATAATAAAAAGGACGACTCAGCCACTCTCAAAAATTGTGAGGGAGAAATGCCACTTAAAAGCCACATTTTGTTCCAAAGGACCATAATTATAGCTGTATCTCAGAGCAACATGACCTCAAAATCATTGACAATGCGAAAACTTCTAAAGTAAAGTGAGTAAATGTAATAGGGTGTTGTCATAAATGCTTGCTGTCTTTTACAGTTCCTCACAGCAAAACCAGCAAAATGAACTGTGGAAAAGAGAATAAAAATTGCAGTAAGAAATGATCATTTTAAAAAAAAGTTTTCAAGAGGGCCATTTCTGTTTAAAAGGAATGTGAAAAGACCGGCAACTAATCGGTGACCTCAGCAATTGGGGCCACAACATCATCAGAGATCCATGCCTGATTCATCTTGATGAAAGTCAAACGATCCACATCATCTGTGGAAAGCCGGATGCGTTTGTCTGTAATAACTCCTCCAGCTGTGCTGAAGGTCCGCTCAAGAAAATACGCTGGCTGCTGGGCAGGACAACACCCCCTATGGCGTGGCGGCCAGCTCGGGCCATTAGTCCATTTTGGATCCCCAGAAGTCTATTGGGTCCGGAACACATCCAAAAACATTGGTGTTGAGACGCAGATAGTCGTGCACCATGATCTTAAGCTGGTCTCTGTGTGTTGGATGTGTGCCTGCATTGCATGCGTTGGTGAGGTGGTAAAAAAGATTGCCAGAGGTCACCATTAGGCTTCTGCCACCTTGACTGCTGCTGCTGATGCCGCTAACGGCTACTTGGGCCTATTTCTGTCACGTCGCTGAGGGTTGTTCCACTGTGACTTTTGGGGGAACGTGAAGCAGACGCAAACAGATGTCTCCAGTTGATCAATCAGCAAGGTCCCCATTTCCTGCAATTTACTCCTATTTGGGTGGGTGGAAGGAAAGTGCTGATTTTTGTTTTGGTACCCCCGGGGGTCCAGGAGGGTGGCCACCCAGTAAACTGTTGTTCATTTTGATGGCCTTAATGCGAGGATCACGTTGCAGGAAATGGAGCATCCAAGCAATCATTTAGAGATGGAGCCTTGCTTTCCCAAGCTCTGGGTCGAGGGGCACTAGCAAACTGATCTTCCTCAATCTTCCTCCTCCACCTCAAATTCGCGCCAACCTCTTTCCAAAAGGGAGGGACGTTGGTAATGTCGGTGTTAGGAATACCTCCTCCTCCTCCCCCGGGTTTCCTCGGCACCCCTTAAACACACCCCGGGACTTCCCTGAAATGACCCCTGAGTTTCTGGGGCACCACCTTGCACTAGCCGGCCCCCCAACCCCCTGCCAATGAAGACCGATAAATTTGGGTAAAACTGTGGGGCCTTTGGAAATTTGAAACAAAGAGAAAGGCCCCCGTTCCGCATCGTGTCCCCCCCTTTCCTCCGTCGTTTGGGACCGGTTTTCAGAGTACCCAAAAACAAACTTTTCCAAACAAAAATCACCACAATGCTCTTTCTGAAAAGGGGCATTGTCCGCACTGCCCAAATTTTTGGTGGCTTTTTAAAAAAACTGGCAAAAATTGGTGCAGAGCTCTTTCACTCCCTTTCCACCCCCCGGGGGCTCACACCCTGAGGTCCCCCACCGCTGCTAGTCAGGCCATTGTCACTTGTTACTGCGAAACCGGAAATTGGGGCTGCTCCCAAACAATCCTGAGAAATGTGGATTTGGGGAATTTCCCACCCGGTTGCCAGGGGTTAAAATGAAAAACGGTTGACGGGGAGGACCCCCGAGCTGACGCTCCCTTTTCCCGCAGCCGGGGCGGACGAACAGGGTGCGAAGGGGGAAGTGGGGAATTTAAACTTCGACCCCCTTCCCCACCCATGGTTCCTTTTAAAAAAACCCGGGAAGACCTTAGGAAAGGTTTTTTTTTTTTTTTCGGGCGAAACCTTGGGTTCAAACATGTGCCCCAGGAAAGGGGATGGGGGGGGCACCAGTCGGGGCCGATCTTAAGGGGGCCACAGATTTCGCCCGTTATCGGAAAACCCCCAAACCTTCCCCTGGCAAAAAATTATCCCCACCCTTTCTTAGTTTTCCCTCCCGGTTTGCGGAAAACCCGGGCCAAAAATTTTCCTGCCCTGTGTGGTACGGGTCTTCCAAACAAAATTTAATTTTTCAAAAACCGGCCTGGTTTCTCGGGGCACGTAATGCCCCAAAAGAGGACTTTGGGGAAAAGAACCCGGCAGAAATCCCTGTGTTTTGAAAGAGCGTGGCCCGGGGGATGGGGGGGGGATACCACCGTCCCCCCCCGGGAAGACACCCCACCCAGCTAAAACCCGTGAGCTGCCCACATGGGAAAATAGGGGCCCTTTGGCCGTGCTTATTTAAACCCAAATTTGGTTTGGGGTCAAAAATTGGGATTTTTCCCGGGGCCACGGGGGCAGACACGTCGGTTAAAAAAATTTTTAGATGACAAAGGGTTTGGTTTGGCCAGGGCCGGAAAACGGCTTTTTTTTTGGGCAAAAAATCCCCTGCTGGGCATCGGGTTTAATTGGGAAAAGGCAAGGGCCATGATTTTGGGGGAAACCCCATTGGTCCACCAAAAACGGAAAAGGCAAAAATTCCAACCCAAAAAGCCCTGGAAATGCCGACATTCGGGCTATTTTAACCCTTTGGGGATGGTTTTGGGTTTAAAGTTTTTTTCTTCTGCTCCCAAAACCGGAAACGGGAAGCTGGGGCTAGACGGGCCGCGAAAAGGGCGTGCAGGCCCCTTAAAACTGGGGGGAAGGGGGGGGGGGGGGGAAGGGGTTTTTAGGGAGGGGCCTGGTGGTGGTTGGTACTGGGGGGGGGACCGACCGGGGGGAAAGCGGGAAAAACCCGAAGGCGGGAAACCCAGATAAAGACTCTGAGAAAACAGGGCAGCTGGGGAAAGCTTGGGTGGTGGCGGAGGGGGGAGGAGGCGGAGACAGAGGGGTAGGGGTTTTGGAGGGGCCCCCAATTCCTCCTTTATTTTTTTGGGCCAGGGGTTTCCCTTCCTTTTCAACTCATTGCATTCGTTTAAATAACAGAAAATTGGGTTGGTGGTGGGGGGGTTAAACCCAACCAAAGGGTTCTTGCCTCTATTTAAAATGCGTTTTTACGGCAAAGGCCAAAATGACATCGCGGGGAAAAATTTCAGAGGTTTGGGGCCAAAAGAAGGCCCCGGGAAGGGTTTCCTGGACCTTTTTTAGAAGGGGGAATAAAACAAAGGAGGGGGTTTTTTGCGTTTCCCCGTGGCGGTGGAACCCATATAAAGGGGATTTTCTGCGCCCGGGGCCCTCCCCCCCTTTTTTTGAGGGGGGGAAAACCCGTACGAGACAAACCCCAAAACGTCTTCCTCCTCGCCCAGTGATGAAGCGCCCCGCAAGAAAATTTCCCGGCTGAAAAGACCACTTTTGGAAAATCCGCAATTTTTTTTAAAAATTTAAATAAATCAACACAGGTGACTTGGTCGTCCTGCCCATTCCTGGCCATTCAGGAGCTGCGAGGGCTACAAGCAAGAGGGACTGAAAAGGGCCTTGCCGACCCCCGGGGAAATTTTTTCCCTGATTGACCGGTTTTCCCCTTCACCTCCTCTTGATGGCATCATTTAAACGGGGCACCCAGAGCAAAGAAAATTCACCCTCTTTTGGCCTCTTAAACTTTAACATGCCTTTCCTAAACCCCCAACTGCTTTTTTGTAAACAAAGGGGTTCTTCAAAAAAAGGGTTTAACCCAGGGTGGGTAAAACGAGTTACTTTTGGGCCCTTTTTCATTTTTGGCCCGGATGCGGTGAGGCTAAATAAAAACCTTTGGGCCGGGGGAATGTAAACGAGGGGGAAAGACTGCTGGTGCGGGTTATTAACCACGGGAAGGGCAGATTTGGTAAAGCTGTTTTTTTACTGAGATTCATGGGGGCCCAGACCCAGCGTTTGACAGGCCCTTTTTACCTTTCCCCGCAACTGACGATCCCTTTTCCTTTTTCTGTTGTCGCCACCCACTGGGAAGGGAAGCCCCCCCTTCTCTCGTACCCTCCTCCCTTTCCCAGGTCCTACCCCCCTTTTTGGGGTCGTTTACCCCCTTTCAATTTCGCTCCTTTTTCCCCCTTTTTAAAAAATTTTATTAGAAGGAAAAGGATGATTTTTGGAAAGCCCTCTTTTTTAAAAGACAGCAAATCATCCTTTTCCCAAAAATTTTCCCTTTTCCAAATCAAAAAAAAATTTGCGGGATTAAAAATAACTCAAAGAAAATTTCAAATCAACAAAGCTGGGCCTGCCCAAAAGTGAAAAAACACGAAAGTTTGAAATTTGAAATTTCGGATAATAAAAAGGGAAATTTTTGGGGCACCTATAAATTTCCCTGTGGGGCCCAAAACAAAATTGCTGGGTTAAAAAAATTTTAAACTGCAAAATAGATCTATCAAAAAAAAGGGGCCCCTTGCGCCAAATTTGAAAAAACACGATCTGAAATGAAATTCGGATAAAAAAAGGTTTTTTTGGGCCCACCAAATAAATTTTCACCTGTGGGTAATTTAAAAAAATTGCGTATTCAAATTTTAAAGTGAAAAGCTCCTCAATAAACCCAAAGCTTAGTGCCCCAAAAAACAAAAAACACGTACGTTATGTATTCGAAAATCCCAAGAAAATTTTTGGCACCTTAAATTTCACCTGTGGGATTTAAAAAATTTGTTTAAATTCCAGTTTTAAAAGTGCAAGCTGCCTCAATAAACCAAAGCTTTAGTGCGCCAAAGTCAAAAAACACGTATTGTTCCCAATTCGGAAATATTATAAAAAAGATTTTTTTGGGAAACCTTTTCAATTCACCTGTTTTTCCCTAAAAATTTTTGGGCGGGAAATTAAAAATTTTAAAATTTAAAAAGGGGGGCTTTCAACCCCAAATTTCGGACGGGGCAAAATGGCAAAAAAACACTATCTTTTAAATGTTTTCGTATAATACAAAAAAATTTTTGCCCCTTATCAATTCCCCCTGTGGTGACTAAAAAATTGCTGGTTTCAAATTTAAGTGCAAGGTGGATATATCAAAAAAAGGGGGAAATGGGCAAAATTAAAATAAACCCCTTCCAAAACAAAGGGAATACTAAAAATAAAAGGAGTTTTGCACCTAAAAAAAAGGACCGCAGTTACTAGAAAAGATGTGAAATCCTTTTAAGTTCAGGCTGCCCAATATCCAGGGAAATATTTTCAATAAAAAACCCGTTAATAAAAAAAGCTTTTGCAGTGAAATTTGCCCTACACAAAAAGCCCTTGGTGAATTTTAACCATTTTTTTTTTTAAGAGCTTGTCTGTGTTCCCCCCGGGGCCCCCCCCCCCAACCCCCGGACTTTACAGGGGTAGATGCTCCTTTAAAATTCCAACCTAAACTCCCTAAAATTTTCCAATCTCAAAATCTAACTAAATTGTAAAGGATCACAGCAAATAGTAGTTTTTTTCCTGTGAAGAAATGGGAAAAAATTTCCTGAGCTTTTTGGGGGGGAACAAGAAAGAGCGCACTCCTTTTTGCTCTGAACGCCGAAAAACACTAAAGGCTAAAACGGGGAAACCGTTTCTAACGTAAAACGAGGGTCATGTGTTTTTTTCCAGCCAACCCGCAACCAAACCCCAACCCAGTCATGCCCGGCGCACCCTTTTATCACACCCTACTAATTCTGTAAGCTGATTTGCTGGCGCCAAAATACAGAAGCGCCGAAAATGGCGCGATCTTAATAATGATGCACAGATTTTAATCTAAAACGCATACAAAAATTTTCCCTTCAACAAAAAAAAATGGCCTTTTTTTTCAACTTTGTGATAATAATCGCTCAACACATTGACTATCCCTGCGGGACCGCAGTAACCAAAAAACCTGTCTACCACAGATTAAAGATGCCGAAAAGGATTTTTGAACCACCTTTTTATTTGAACTTACATTTCTATGCCTGTTTTGGACGCAGATAACCCTTAAACCGTCTAACCCACAGATTAAAAATGCCTAAAAAAGGAGTCTTTGAACCAAACCATTTTATTTGAACGACTTTATACCCCTGCCCTGGAATCAGATGCCCCTTTAAAAACCTGTTGACCCACAGAAAAAAAAGTGCCTGAAAAAGAATTTTGAACCACCATTTTAGTTGAGCGGACTTGACTATCTGTCTGGACCGCAGATGACCCTTAATCTAAATGGCACAGTTTAAAAAAGTGTCGGAAAAAGGATCTTTAAACCAAATTTTTTTATTTGAAAGGGACATTGACTATACCTGCTGTCAGCAGCAGCCCCTTAAACCTCTCTACCCACAGATTAAAAAGTCCCAAAAAAAGGGAGCGAAACCACCATTTTAGTTGAACGGACATTGACTAATCTTTTTCTGTACCGCAGCATGACCCTCAAACCTGCAGGGCCCACAGATTAAAGAGTGCCCCTAAAAAAAGGATCTTTAAACCCACCATTGTAGTCAAACTGGAATTGAATACCCTTCCTGGACCACAGCATGACCCTTAAACCTGCATGACCCCAGTTTAAAAAGTCCCGGAAAAAAGGGAGTCTTTGAACCCCTTTTAGTTGAATGGACTTTGACTATCCCCTTCCTGGACCAAGCATGCCCCTTTAAATCACATGACCCAAAAATTTAAAAAAGTCACAAAAAAAAGGAATCTTTGAACCACCATTTTATTTGAACTGGACACTGACTATCCCTGTCCTTAACGAGCTGCCCCCAAAAAACCCCCACATGACCCCACAGATTAAAAATGCCGAAAAAGGGTTTTTTGAACCAAACCTTTTTTATTTTGAACGGGGAAATTGCTACCCTTCCTGGCCGCACAGCCCCTTAAACCCTGTCTCCCACAGTTTAAAAAAGTGCCGGGGAAGAAATAGTCTTTTGAGCAGTATTTTGGAAATGGACTTTGATATCCATATCTTTAACCAGCATGACTAAAAAACCCAAACCATGTCCCTTAGGACCATTAATAAAATTTCGCAATAAGAAAAAAACTAATTAAAAAAAACTGTTTTCCAATACGCTGGGGCTAGAGCTACTTGCCCTTCTACTGGGACATTGTTCGACCGTGAAAATTTGAATGGAACAAACCCAAAAGATTCCCCAATAGGGAAAAAAGGCCCGTCTTAAAAACCTCATTCTACGTAAGTGGTTTGAAGGGAAAATTTGGGAGGGGGGGGGAGGGGGGGTTTAAACGTGGTCAGGGGGGTTCAGTAGCGGGGCCGGAGTTACAGTGGGGGCGGGAGAGCCAGGGGGTTTGTTTGTCAAATATTAACCGCAGGTTCAGCTACGGGTGGAGTTACGAGTGCGGGGAGACCAGGGCTGGCGTCCCTCATCATTACACGGGGAAAAATGCCTTTGACCAAAAAGAAAACAGTCGTGCTGAAAAAGAGTCGAAGCGGAAGGGAGCTAAACCTTTGATCCTTTTTGGGCCCTCTTGGGGCAATTGTAAGAACAAATATCTGTTAAAACCACATTTTTTAAAAAAAACCTGCATATAGCTTTTTTCATAGCACATACCCAAAAATTTTAAAAATGACCCCACCCCCTGTTTAAAAATTTTTGAGGGGGAAAATGCCCCTTAGAAGCACATTTTGTTCCAAAAGTTCCAAAGTTGTGTATCTACGCAAATACCCAAAACCCTTGACAGTGGAAAAAATTTTTAAAATGAAGTGAGTAAATGGAATACGGGGTTTTTTCATAAATTGGTGTCTTTTTAAGCTCCCACCGCAAAAAGCCCAAAATGACCTTTTGGGAACTGAGATAAAAAATTTCATAAAAATTTATATTTTAAAAAAAAAATTTCAAGGGAATGTGAAGAAGGAAAATTTTGGGGACCTCAGCAATTGGGGGGCCCCAAATCATAAAAAGCCTGACATTTGATAAAATAAAGATCCCAAATTTTCTTGGGAAAAACCCCGGGGGTCTGTAATGATCCCCACTGTGTGAGGTCCATCATTGAGCTGGGTTTGGGCAGGGGAAAATCTCTTGGGGGGCGGGAGCCAGGGCCATTCATCCAATTTTTTGTACCCAGAAGCTTGGGTCAGAACAATCCCAAAAAAACCCGGGGTTGGGAAAACCCGATAGTCGGGGCCCTGATTTTTTAAACTGGGCTTGGTTCATTCGTTCTGCATTACATGCGTTGGTGAAGTGGTAAATAAGGATTGATTGCCAGAGGTCACCGATTAGGCTTCTACCACAATGCCTGCTGCTGCGGCTAGTTGGCACTCTACTGCTGTCATGTTGCTGACGTTGTTCCACCAAAACATTTGAAGAATGTGAAGCAGATGCAACAGATGTCTCCAGTTGATTAATCAGCACAGTCGCCAATTCCTGCATTTTACTCTCTATTTGGGTGGGTGGAAGGAAAGTGCTGAGTTTCGCTTTGTAACGGGGATCGAGGAGGGTGGCCACCCAGTAACTGTTGTTCATTTTGATGGCCTTAATGCGAGGATCATGTTGGAGGAAATGGAGCATCCAAGCACTCATGTGAGAGATGGAGCCTTGATTTCCAAAGCCTCTTGGTCGAGGGGCACTAGCAAACTGATCTTCCTCATCTTCCTCCTCCGCCTCAAATCCGTGTCAACCTCGTTCCAAGGCAGGGACATCAGTAACGTCGGTGTCCAGGAATACCTCCTCCTCCTCCTCCGCTGCCTCCGGCACAGCTTCAACACAGCCTGGACTTGCCGCAGATGATGCACCCTGAGAGCTGAGGAGCCGCCTTGCGCCAGCTCTGGACCCCGAACCATCGCCTAATGAAGACTGATAAAGTTGTGAAACTGTCGGGCCTTCTGGATTCGACGGAGAGAACGGCTCTGTGTCCACATCTGTGTCTGTCTCCTCCTCCGTCGCTGGTGGGCCTGCTGTTTCAGTGTGCCCAACACTTGTTCCAGAACTAAGATCACCACAATGCTCATGCTGACAAGAGCATTGTCCGCACTGACCATTTTGGTGGCTTCTTCAAAACTGGCAAGGGTGGTGCAGAGCTCTTTCACCTGCCTCCCTCTCGGGTGGCTCAACAACACGAAGTCCGCACCGCTGCTTGTCAGCCATGTGTTCACTTCGTACTGCGTAATGGCATTGTGCTGCTGCCACAATCGCTGGAGCATGTGGAGGGTGGAATTCCAGCGTGTTGCCACGTCAACAATGAGACGGTTGACGGGGAGGCCGAGCTGACGCTGCAATGCAGCCAGGCGGGATGAAGCAGGGTGCAAACGGCGGAAGTGTGAGCTCAGAACTCGAGCCTTCCTCAGCAGGCATTCCAGACCCGGGTAGCGCTTTAGACATTTCTGGACAAAAGCTTCATGACGTGCCAGGCAAGGGATGTGCTCCAGTCTACCTATCTTAAGGGTGGCCAGCAGATTTCGACCGTTATCACACACCACCTTGCCTGGCACAAGGTTCTTGTCACCCAGCCAAAGCTCGGTCTCGTTGCGAAAAGCTGTCCACAGCTCCTGACCTGTGTGTTGACGGTCTCCAAGACAGATTAATTTCAACACAGCCTGGTTTCTCTGCTGTGGACCAGTGGACCTTGGGGGGAAAGAACCCTGCACCATCCCTGCGGTTTTGAAGAGTGTGCGCTGAGCCTGAGAGCCACCGTCACCACCAGAGACATCCACCCAGGTCACCCAGTGAACTGTCACAGAGATATAGTGGCCTTGGCCGTGCTTAGTAGTCCATGTATCGGTGATCAGATCGACTTTGCCGGACACAGACGCAGACAACGCGCTTGAAATTGTAGATGACACGTGGCTGGCCAGGGCAGGGACGGCTTTTCTGGAAAAGAAATGCCTGCTTGGCATCTGGTATTGGGGGCAGGCAAGGGCCATGATGTGGCGGAACACATCTATGTCCACCAGGCGGAAAGTCAACATTTCCAAAGCCAAAAGCATGGCAATGCCGACATTCAGGCTTTTGGCTTTGGGATGGTTTGGGTTAAAGTGTTTCTTCTGCTCCCACACCTGGTAAACGGAAGGCTGGCTGCTAGACTGGCCACTGCACGGCGTGCAGGTCAAACTGGTGAAAGGAGACGGGGTAGGATAGGTCTCTGATGGTGGTGGTGGTTCTCGGGTGACGGTGGAGGCAACCGCCTTCTCCCTTTTTGAGGCGAGACCCGTACACTACCCCATCGTCTTCCTCCTCTTCCAGTGATGAAGCAAGCAAATTCTGCTAAAAGACCACGTTGGATCTGCAATGTCGTTGTCATCATCATCAGCACAGGTGACTTCCTTGTCCTGACATTCTGCATCCAGGAGCTGCGGGCTACAAGCAACAGGCACTGCAAGGTGTTGCCGACCGCCCAGGATTTTTCCGATTGACTGGTTTCCTTCTCCTCCTCTGATGGCATCAGCGATTGGGTATCAGAGTAGACAAAATCTTCCTCTTTGGCCTCTTAATCCTTTGAAATGCTGACCCCACCCACATTTTGTCATCAAAGAGGTCTTCAGAAAATGGATTATCCACAATGGTGGGTATATGAGTTGACATTTGGGCTGCCTTCGCATCATGTTGGACAGATGCTAACGATGATCTTGATGATGACATTTGTGGCCGTGACTGGGAGGACGAGGAGGTAAGACTGCTGGATGCAGGTTGCATTAACCACTGAAGGACAGATTGGCGACGCTGTTCGTTACTGAGATTCACAGGGCCCTGACCCAGCGATGACAGGCCTGACGGTCCTGCAACTGACGATCCGCTGGCATGCGTGTTGTCGCCAGCACTGGAAGGAGCACTTTCTCTCGTACCTCTATGTCCATGTCCTACACCCCTCTTTGCTCGCTTACAACCTGCAGTGCACTCCATGCTCATAAAGATAAAAATTTAAAAGGTATAGAAGAGTTTTTGACAATCTCTTATTGAAAGACGGCAAATCACAGCTATTCTTAAATCCCTCTAATTTCCAACAGCCAACTAGAAACAACAGAATTGTTTCTATCAAATATCTGTGAAATGCGGTCTGGTGGAAGAACCGTAACACAAAATCAACAGTGTTCCTCCTTCAGTCCCTGAGATTTACAACTGCCCAGTAGGACTAGGAATTGATAGTTTTCAACAAACTATCATACAACTGCACGATTAGCGCCAAACTGAGATGCACTGAGTGAAATAGAAGTATTAAAAATTTATATGGATTGCATATGGTGGTTTTGCTACCACTGACAACAGGCGGCAGTTACTATGAAATAATGTTTAAACCAATTTGCACGATTAGCGCCAAACTGAGACGCACTGAGTAAAATAGAAGTGTTGAACAGTTATATGGATTAGTATGGCGGCTTTCGCACCTCTGACAACAGGCGTAATTTACTATAAAATATGTATAACACAATATTCGTACAACTGAGCTCTTTGCGCCAAACAGATGCACGGACTGCAATAAGAGTATTTAACCCATTACCGCTGGAGCCAGTTTTGGCCTCTCTGACAGGGCCCCATTTTTTAAATCTGTCATGTGTCACTTTATGTGAGAATAACTTTTTGACACTTCAATCTATCCATGTGTATTCAGAGATTGTTTTCTGTGACACATTGTGCTATAAGATATAGTAAGAAATTTTGATCCAAAAAATGATTGTTTATTTGTGAAAAATAACAAATTATGGTGAAAAATGTGAAAAATTTACCAATTTCAAACTTCAAAAATTTTTGCATGTAAGACAGATAGTTATTCCACTCAAAATAGTTTATAACTAGCATCTACCATATGTCTGCTGTAGTTTGGCATCATTTTTTTAAATGTCTTTTTTTTTTTTACGACATTAGGGGGCTTATAAATTTAGTAGTAATTTTGCAAATTTTCATAAAATTTGCAATATACATATTTTTTAGGATCAGTCCAGTTCTAACGTGACTTTGATTGACCTGTATGTTAGATACCCCCATAAATGACCTAATCTAAGAAACTACACCCCTTAAAGTATTCAAAACAGCATTTAGAAAGTTTATTAACCCATTAGGTGTTTCACAGAAATTAAAGCAAAGTGGAAGTGAAATTTCAAAATTTCACTTTTTTTGCAGATTTTCAATATTTATGCATTATTGACAAGAATACGGTAAATGTGATCAGGGAAATGCAAATTAATATTGATTCCCCATATTCTGCCGTTTTCAGAGATATCCCATATGTGGCCCTAGTGCATTATTTGGCTCAACCACAAGCCCCAGAATAGGAGGAGCACCTACTGGACTCTGGGGCCTCATTTTCATTACAATTTTATTTAGGGGCCATTTCAGGTTTGCGGACACCCTAAGGTTCCAAAACGTAATAAATACCCCTAAAAAGACCCCATATTGGAAACTACACCCCTTACGGAATATATCCAGAGGTGTAGTGAGTATATCTACCCCACAGGCGTTTCACAAATTTTTTTAGCGTTCGGCTCTGAAAATAAAAAAAAAAATTATTTTTTCCAATAATCTGCAATTTTAGCTGAAAATTTTAAATTTTTACAAGGAATCTTGGAAAAAAAGCCCCAAAATTGTGTTACGCAATTTCTTCCAAGTTCGGCAATACCCTACATGTGGGTGTAAACTGCTGTTTGGGCGCATGGCAGGGGGTACAAGGGAGGGATGTGCTATTGGATTTTGGCGCACAGATATTGGTGGGGCCATGTCGCATCTCCAAAGCCCCCAAAGTACTAAAACAGGTGAAACCTTCCAGAAGTTGCTCCATTTTGGATTCAACGCCCCTCAGGGATCTCACCTAAGGGTGTATTTTGCATTTTGGGCGCACAGGTGTTCCGTAGTTTTTTTTTAGCATTGGGCCATGGAAATGGAGGGGGGAAACGCAGTTCCGCCATTGTTTTTGGGCTTCATTTTTACAGTATTCGCCATACGGGATAAATGACGGGATAACTTTACTATGGGGGTCGGTACAATTACAATGATATAAAATTTATATCATTGTAATTGTACGTGGAGGTCTCTTCATCCTGATGGAAGGGACTATTCCTTTTTTTTCCCATCCTCACAATTCATGGTCCCGTATTGATTATATTCTACTCTCTCCCAAAGCCATGCAAAGGGTGGATCTCTGTGATATTAAGGATTTAGTTATTTCAGATCATGCCCCTCTTGTCCTCAAACTGTCAGACGCTGCTCCCAAGGGTACAGATTACCTCTGGAGATTCCCGTCTTACCTATTTGGGGACGAGGACTTTGCTAATATCCTCCGAGGGTGGTGGCTGCAAATTTTACAAGAAATCCCGGAGGATAGGACAGAGCCAGTCTTACTTTGGGAGACAGCTAAAGCGGTCATTAGAGGCCACTTGATTGCCTACACTAACACCCGTCGGAAGGTGGTTGCGGATCAAATTAGATTGTTGAGTGAGAAGCTTAGGCAATCTTACACAGATTTTCTCTCCAACCCAACTCCTGCAGCCAAACTCCAATGGTCTACCATTAAAAAAGAGTATGAGCGCTGGCTGGAGTATAGAGAGGTGTCCTGGCAATCCCGGATGTCAGCTAAATTATTCAGGTTTGGGAACAAAGCGGGGCGGCTTTTAGCCAATTTTGCTAAGGGGATTAACTCTAGTTCCAATATCTATGCATTGAAGGACTCATGCGGGAATATGCAATATTCTGCTACTGCTATTAATAATGTTCTACGCGAGTTTTATGACCATTTATATTCACCAGAAACCTCCGATGACAGGGACCGCTCAGACTGGCTTGGCCATCTGTCTCTCCCCTCCCTTTCTGAGGCAGATAGGGACTATCTTAACCAACTTGTCCAAAATGAAGACATCTCTAGGGTTATTAAGAACTTGGGTAATAATAAAGCCCCCGGCCCTGATGGCTTCTCAGGAGAATTCTACAAGATTCTTAATCCTGAAGTCATTCCAGTTCTAACCACCATCTCCAATCTATTCCTGACTAACACTCCCATCCCGCAACATATGAACACGGCATTTATAAAAGTTTTTCCGAAGCCAGGAAAGGACGTGTCTCTCCCCTCCTCGTACCGCCCAATTTCATTAATAAATGTTGACTTAAAAATTATTTCTAAGGTGTTGGCGGACAGGCTGACCACTCTTCTTCCCTGTCTCATTAGCCCTCTACAGATGGGATTCGTTAAGGGCAGAGCAGCCGTCTCTAATATTCGTAAAATCATTACTTCCTGGATGAGATCAAATGTAATCCAGGGCTTCATCCATCTCAAGATGACCTGTCCATTGATGCAGAAAAAGCGTTCGACAGGGTCAGCTGGAGATGGCTGGGGGCAGTGATGGACGTATTCGGATTCCAGGGAGCCTTCCGTTCTTATATCTCTTCACTATATACCAATCCCTGCGCTCAGATCTATACCCCGGGTATTCTTTCTAGGGCCATTCATTTGGGGAGAGGCACTCGCCAGGGATGCCCATTATCCCCACTACTGTTTAATTTAGCCATAGAGCTGCTCTCCAGAGCCCTGGCCGCTAATCCAGATCTCCTGGGCATTAATATCGGTTTATCTAATATTAAGGTCTCCTTATTTGCTGCTGATCTTCTGATTTATCTATCTGACCCACTGGTGGAGGTTCTGATAGCTTTAGATCTGTTACATGAGTTTGGCCTTTTCTCGGGCTTCAAGGCCAATGTTTCTAAGTCAGAATTGTTGGATCTCTCCCCTGCTCATTCACCCTTCTCACATCTGCTTTGCAATTTACCTATATCCCTGGCGGGTGCCTCCATCAAGTATCTGGGAATAAATATCGGTAAGTCCCCTGAGTCCATTTATCACCTCAATTACCCCCCTCTGTTCCTCAAAATTGGTAAGGAACTAGAACGATGGATGCATCTTCCGCTCCCCTTACTTGCTAAGGCTCATCTTCTCAAGATGATGACGTTCCCAAAAATACTATATTACAAACAATTCCCTTATTGCTCAACATAAAGATGTCCGCCAACTTTATACCGCTTTCACTCTTTCCTATGGAATAAAAAATGCCCCCGGATAGCCCTTGCGAAACTGATCCTCCCAAGGGAAAGGGGGGGGGGCTGAATTTGCGGGATCTGAGGTTGTATAATCTAGCCAGCCTCCTGCGTCATGGATCGGATTGGGTTAAACAGTCTTCCAGATATTCCAATCTCTCTACTGAGGCGGCACTGGTTCACCCATGGACGCTCCAGGGCTTCTTTCATACCAAATATTCTGCTCTTCCTAAGGTGACGAAACATAGCCTCATTGTGAGGGACACGATCAGAGCCTGGAAGGCCTGTAGAACCCTGTTCTCTCTGCCTTACTAGACCAGTAGATACCTTCCTATCTATGGGCACCCAGAATTCAAACCTGGCCTTGATAACCCCCAATTTAATGTCTGGAGGAGTAAACGGATCTTAACTATTTCCCAGCTTATTCACCCTTCCCACCAACAGATTTACTCTCTCTCAGAATTATCTCAAAAATATTCCTTGCCACCATCACATTTTTTGGCCTACTCCCAAATAGTGAGTTTTTATAGAAGTAAGGACATGAGGCCGTCTCATTTTAAGTTGAATGCTTTTGATGATGTTATCGGCCCTACTTCTTCAACAGGCCACTCTCTAACAGCGCTATATGCTGGTCTTCGTAGGGGTTCAGAAGACGAGGGGCCTTGCAGGATTTTTGCAAAGTGGGAGAAGATCTACCCTAACCAGGAGATCTCTTCTACAATTCTCCAGGGAT
Organism: Phyllomedusa bahiana; assembly: GCA_025379985.1. NCBI lineage: Eukaryota > Metazoa > Chordata > Amphibia > Anura > Hylidae > Phyllomedusa > Phyllomedusa bahiana. Next base: position 12,049 of record JAODAL010008233.1, on the reverse strand, counting down.
GGCTAAAGATCCATAAATATATAGTTAATGAGAAGTGTAGGGACACATTCTTTAGAATTGCCCATTCCGCAATGTACGGCTTTAATATCCCCCCCCAGACCGTTTGACCTCCTGTCCTAAGTGTGGCACCCCCCACACGGATTTTGTCCATAGTATATGGACCTGTGTGGAAACCATGAAGTTCTGGGAGACAGTCATACAAACTCTGAATCGTAAGTTTCGATGTCATTTAACTTTAGAGCCAACACAGCTCCTGTTCCATAATTTACCACAACATTTTAGGAACCACCCACTTCTGCACATATTTTTATTAGCGGCTAAAAGAAGCCTCCTGGCCAAATGGTTGGAACCAACTGTCCCTACATTGCAGGAAGTGATCCAGGTGGTAAAACATCATCTCGAAATGGACAGAATCGACATTATCAGGACTAAGGAAACTAACAGCTTGTTGCACTGGGAAAGTTACCATCCATTACCCTGTAGGAGAGGAATACCGAAGGGCCAATTCCTGAGAGTTAAGAGAAACTGCTCCAGAGATGAGGACTTTAGGAGACAGTCAGGTATGTTGAGAAAGAAAGGTGGGAGAACATCTGGGGGACATACGAAAAAAAAGGAGATACGCCAGTACCCCGACTGGGGGGAACAATAATGGAGAAGGGGAATCCTGTGTTTTTTGATCTTAGAGGTTTGTGAACCCACCCCCCAGAGGAGGGGAATGGGTAGCAATTTTGTGTAAAGAGGCCCAGTGGATCTATCTAGGGAATGGGTTCACCCCCAAAGGGGCCCTTAATGAGATTTTGAATTTGGATGTTTTTATTGAATAACTCTGACTTGGGTCTTTTCACTCTGCTTCTTTTTCGCACTCTCCACAGAGGACCACTAGGGACTCTTTAAATCTAGTATTTAGTATCATACTATATCATTAAAATTTTTAAATTATATTCTTGACTACTTACGTCTGATAATTATGTCAGTGAAGACAATGAATGTCTCACCCCGAAATTAATTGGCCTGAATTAACCCCCACTTACATTTAGACATCTTCACATAGAGTCACTTGGAAATTTAGAGAAAATATTTAGGGAGATGCTCCGCCAAAAAATGTTTTATCAAATGTATTTCAAGGTAAATGAGGTAGCGTAGGGCGAGCGCCCCCGTTGTGGCTGTTTTCACTGTTGCTGGTGGCTGTGCAATGGACTGTGGCAATTGAACTTCCGATAGAGACCGATTTGGATTCCAACATGCCAGTTGATTTCCCGGCAGCACTAACCGGAAATGAATGTATTGTCTTTCCGGACTGCGCAGTGCAGTATGTAAAATGCCGGGCGGCACAGACTTGGGGGCCGGGATCTGGACATGCGCACTATGTTACCCGGTGCACTTGCCGGGGGATGGTGTGCATTTTTTTTTCCGGACATCGCGAACGAAAATTAAGCGCCGGGTGCCAGAGACGGGATTGGTTCTGGACATGCGCAGTGTCGTTCTCGCCGTTTAACCAAAATGACTCTTATCCTTTTTTCCGGTCATGCGCGTATAATATTGGGACCCCAGGCGAAGTAATGGCAGAGGCATGCGCAATGTTCACAAACCCGGCAATAGGTAAAATTTTAATATTCCCAAAAGCGGAAGTGTGGGGTTGATTGTCATACATTGAAGGGTTTCAGTAAGGTATTAAGGGGAAGCAGAGATGATTCACTCTTATCCCTCTTTTCCTGGTCCCAGCCCCAAATAGTGCGAGGAACTTTATTATCGGGCACATCCAAGCTAAGTATCACTTCTTTCTCATCTTATAGGCGGTATATTCGTCATAGATAGTTGTATATCGTTGTATTAGCGTACTTTATTTCACAGCGAGAGTTTTGAATCCCTGTGCACCCTAAATTGCAGGGGGAAAACGCTTTGGGGGAAGCTGGGATTAAAATTGTAATACCGCACATAGTGATATTATCTTCATTAAAGCAGACCCGGCCTTTACGGGCGATTACCCCTACGGATGGTATACAGTATGCTGTATTTTTGAGGTATGAGGGGAAAATATATGGGGTTTAGGATGTAAATTTTAGATAGTTAGTAAAAGTTATGTTTTAACAGGGTTTAAATTTTGCAGTGATTTGGGTCTAAATCCTCTTTTTCATAAAAAATTTCAGTATTTCTAAATTATGGCCAGTTTCTTAAGTGGCCCTGTGATAAAGAGAAATGGCAACGAGGCAAGAGCATTTTTTGTCAGATGTTGGGGTAAGGGGATCAGAGTGTCTTTCTGACTTAAATGGTATTCAAAAACTATATACGCTTACCGAGCCAATTTTAAAATCTTGGGGGGAGGCACAAACATTAGAAATTATATCGAATCCGTATTATACCTAGTGGACTTAGAATTTTAAACACCTGCTATTAGATCACGTCTGACCCTTGTTGGTAAGTGGGAAACAAATTATAGAATTTCGTACGCTTATGAAAAATCTTACTTAAAAGAGGAAAACAAAACATTAGAAAGACTTCTCAACTCTAAACAACCTATAGAACAACAATAAAAATTTTAGGGGATCCTATTTTTAATGGAAGAACAAAGTAAAAAATTTTCTATGAAAAATACAGACAGGACTAAAGGTACGGAAAGGGCAAAAATACTTGGGGGGCCCTCCAAAAATTTCAGGAAGGGAGAGTTTTAAAATTTTCTTAAAATTAAGCCCACTACCCCTAGAGAAGTTTTATTCTGACGCAGAATCTTCAGATACTAATTCACAAACAACTGTCAGGTCTAGGGGAAGAACAAGAGGATCAAAGCTAAAAAAAGGGGGTCCTCGCCAGAACTCAGGGGGAAAGGGGAGTACTATGGACTATTATGCCTCCTCACCCTGGCAACTTCAATACCCCCCCCCCCCCCTTTTTTAGAGGGTGGAGAGGCCCCCGCGTCCGGGCCCTGAGACCCCATCAAAAACAATGAATCAGATCAGCATCAGTAATCAATTTTTACAGATAGGCAATTAAATAATGGTGAATTACAGTTTTTAACAGAGGGGCTGACTTTTGTGCCCACCATAAGTTAGTGTTTTTTTCAGGGGACTAAAGACTACACTTTTGTGCGTAAGCCAAATGGCACAAATTTTTAAAAATCAAAGATCAAATTGAATGCCAGCAATTGAGGGTTTTACAGCACAGGATTAGAAGGTAACATAGCTAGTGCCCTCTTATGGGGGGGAAAAAAATAAAAGAGGGCCAAACAAATTGAAATTTAAAAGTAGGAGAATCCCCCCCGATCATTGGATACACGTAAAATTGATCTCTTTTTGCAAAAGCTAAAGAACTCCGAATCTGAGTGAAACAAGGCTCCCATTTCATAATAATCTCAGTAGAGAGGAACAGGAGCATTGTCACATGAACGGGACAATTATAATTTTAAAACCCCGATAAGGGGGAAATTAGTTATATTAAATCATGACATGTATAAACAGATTTTTAAAACGATCTTCTCAAGGACAAAAGGCATTATAATTTAAATCCACAGATCCAAAAAAAAACAAATTTTTAAATGGAATTGAAAACTATTTGGGGAAAGGGTTGAGAGGGGCCTGATAACACACACAAATTAAATTCATGATGCCAAATCTAACCCTCAAATACCTACATTTTATTTCCCCCCTAAGATTCAAAAGGGTTATCCCCCACAAAAAGGGGTAGACCAATAGTCCCGGGTTAGGAAAATTACGCAAATGTAGGGGTTTATATAAAAAATACTTACAGGACTTTGTAAATACATTGCCCCTTACATAAGGAAACTTTGGACCCCTCGCAGACTGGAAGGGGTTTAAATCAATAGAGAAGTACCTGGGTCCAAGATGTAGAAAGCCTGTATGTAATTCCCCCATGAAATTGCATTCAAGCAGTTGAATATTTTTTGTCCACAAGAAATATAGAATTCCGGGTCATAACCCTTTTTCATTAGATTACTTGACTTCGTGTTAAGACTAATTTTTTGTCTTTTCAACAAACCTTCCACCAGCCAGGGGCACCGCAATGGGAGCCCTGTGCTCCCCCCCTATGCAAATCTGTTCCCGGGCTGGGGGAGGGCCCCTTTGGTGTCCCAAAGGGGAGATCAATGGCCCCCCCCCGATTTTATTCTGGGGGGGTACATTGATGACATATCATCCTCTGGGAAGGGCCCAAAGGGTTTCATTTTTAGGATTCGTTGCAAGCTTAATAAAAATAAAATCGGTAAGCATTCAATTTGAAAAGCAAGAGAATCGTTTTTCCCCTTCTTGGGTGCCTTATTATTAAAGATCGAATGGCAATATTACAAAAGGGTAGTATAGAAACCCACAGCAAATAACACTTTGCACTGGGAAAGTTACCTCCATTACCCCGTGGGGAGGGAAACCGAAGGGCCAATTTCCCGAGATTAAGGAAACTGCTCCAAGATGAGGATTTAGGGAAAAGTCAGGTAGTTGGAGGAGATTTTTTTAATGAGGATATCCCCCAAGAGTTTTTGGGAAAACCTTTTTGGCATCACAAAAACAGAATAGGACAAAATTACTACAGGGTAAACCCCCAGGAGGGTAAAGACAACAATAAAACACGTTAATCGCAACCTTTTATGACGAAAACTGAAGTGGTTAATTCCTCAAAAAATATTGGGGAAACTATGTGGATCAGGGCTTAAAGGATACCTCCCCTAACCCCTTTAAAAAACTTATCGAAGGGGTAATCATTAAAGATAGACTGATCCACAGTCCACTATACACCCAAACCCCTCAAGGGACTTGGTTAGAAAGGAACCCATGGGGTATGTTTTAAATTGGCAGAGATGTGTAGCCGCCCCATACTACAACAAAAATAAATCCTTCACAAGTGCCTCCAAAGGAAAACAATTTTTTTATCCTGATTTTGCCAACTGTAGGGAAAAAGGAGTAGTTTACATGTGTATAGCCCCTGCCCCCTGAATTATATTGGAAAAACAAAAGAATATTTAAAAAAAGGGGGGGAGAATATCGGGGGGCATCGAAAATAAGGTCGCCAGTACCCCACATGGTGGGAACATCTAATAATAATTTGGTTTTTTACAGAGGGTAACCACCCCCCAGAGGAGGGGAATGGGATAGAGAATTTTTTGTAAAGAGCCCCTGGATTTCGTATGGAATCGGGTTTATCCAAAGGGGGCCTTAATAGACTTTGCAATTTGGATTTTATTAATAGACTTTTTATTGGGGCTGTTAACTCCTCTCTTTGTTTTGCCCCTCCACAGGGACCCCTATGGACTCTTTTAAAACTGACCCTATTTATGATCAGTACTAATCATTACAAATTTTTTATTATATTTATTGACACTTACAGTCTGATAAATTATTCGCGAAGACAATGAATGTCTGCACCCCGAAATTAATTGGCCCCGAAATTTAAACCCACGTTACACTTTAACATCTGTCACATAGCATCACTCTAGGAAATTTAGAGAATCATAGTTAGGGAGTGCTCCGCCACAATAATTTTTTATCTATTAAAAAGGGGAATAGGAGGTAGGGAGCGAGCGCGCCCTTTTGCTTTTCACTGTTGCTGGTGAGCTTGCAGATGGCATTGCGCAATTGAATTCAGCATAGAGACCGATTTTGGGTTCAACATGCGCAGTTTTAATTTCCCCCAGCACAACCGGAAAAAGACGTATTGTCTTTCCGACTGCGCATGCAGGTTTTTAAAATGCCCCGGGGGGCACAGAGATTGGGGGGATCTTGGAATGGCACTATCGTTCCCGGGTGCCTTGCCGAGGATGGGGTTTCATTTTCTCCCGGCATGCGCAAACGGCATTTAAACGCCGGGTCGCGCAGAGAAGGGTTTGGGTTTGGGAATGCGCAGTGTCGTTTTCGCCCGGGTTTAACCGGGAAAAGACATCTTACCTTTTTCCGGGCATGCGCAGTAAAAAATTCGGGGAAAGCCAGGCGAAGTAAGGGGGAGGACATGCGCACATGTTACACAGAACCCGGCAATAGGGAAAAATTAATATAAACCCAAAGCGGAAAATGCTAGGGGCTTTATTTCAACATCTGAAGGGTATGTAAGGTATTTAAGGGGGGGCCCAAAATGATTTTACTCTGGGATCCCCCTTTTCTGGGGGCCAGCTACCAAAGGAGCTGCGAGGGTCATCATTATTATACCCGGCAGCATCCAGCTAAGTATCACTTCCTTTATCCATTATATAGGGGGTATATTCTCATAGAAAGATTTATATGCGTTGTATATAGCGTACTCTTTTTTCACGCGAGATTTTTTAATCCCCTGATAACCCTAAATTGCATAGGGGAAACGCGTTTGGGGGAGCTGGGGGTTTAAAAAATTGTAATACACGCACATAGTATATTATCTGCATTAAAGCGGACCGGGGCCCTTTTTCGGGGGGATTACTCCCCTGAAAGGATGGGAAACAGTAATGCTGTATCATTTTTTGGGATGTAGTGGTAATTATAGGGTTTAGGATGTATAATTTTTGATAGTCTTAGTAAAAGTTAGTTTTAAAGGGATTTAATTTTGCAGTGATTTAGGGCTAAAACCTCTGTTCATATAAAATTTTTCAGTATTTCAAGGGAAAACCCCTGTCTAAATTTTTCAAGAAATGGGGGGAGTTATAGGTAACTTTCACCTCCCCGGAGTAAGGAATATCAGCCCTTTTTTACCCTCCCGTATCTCTCCTTCCCCCCTGCGGGCACTTGGGGGGTTTGGAGTCTGTACCCATAACATGGTTTTGCTTTACCCCAGCCTATCTGACACCCTCCCTGGATACTCCCTTGATGACTTGCTCAGAGTTGGGGGTCAATTTGTCCCATCATTTTCTCCCTCGGGCTTTGGGGCGAGGGCCGTGTGACGATTCACACATTGTATCACCCAGGATTTTTTTCATTTTTTATCCCAACCTTATTGATTACATAGGTGTATGGATTATTCTCTTATACATAACTGCGTTGGGTACCCTGTTCTGGTTGTTTGGGGTTTTTTTTTTTTTTTTGGGTGAGGGTTGGGGGGGGGTTACTTTATTTTTTTTTGTTTTCTTTCTTTAGTGAAGATAACTTCTTTGCTTCATTCTTATTATTATAACCAAAGTAGGTAATTAGTGCTATTTTGTACTTTTCTTTGCTTAGTGCTTTTTTTTATCTTATAATGACCCTTTTATATTTTTTTCTTGTGTGCGAGTAGTACTATCTAAGGAAAATTATTATATGTTTTTTTTTTTGAAAAAATTTAAAAAAATTATGTTTAAAAAAAAAAAACAAAAATTTTCCTAACATTCTGTGTATTATACCAAAAGGCTTACTGCCCCCCACCCCCAATTAATCAACTACAGCTTTATCTTTCAAAATTGATGAAAAAAGGGGGATGTTTTTAACATTTCTCTTATCGACTGATTGGATTGTGCTAAAAGTGCAGGAAGTGAAACTAAAAAATGGTGCGGTGAATGCACGGTTCAAACGCAAACTTTACTCGAATGCCTGTAAAAAGTTTGGTTACGTTCAAGTTCTAAAATAGGTAAAAAGTTTGCTCGAACGCCCTTTTCCCTCGAACTTGCACTCAACACTACTGCTTCTTTGCGACGTTGTTCCCACCTGACATTGGGAATTCAAGAAGACACAAAAGTGTCTCAGTTGGTCAATGAGCACTGTCTCCATTCCCCCATTCTACGGTTCAATTTTGGTGGGGGGAGGGGGAAAATGCTCACTTTTTATTTGTAACATGGAAACAAGGCGTGTGGCCCCCCGTAATCAGTTCATTTTTATGCCTTAATGCAGGATCATTTTCGTTTGGAACTCCCAAGCACTCATGTGTGAGATGGTGCCGGGATTTCCCAAGCCTCGGGGTCGAGCGGCACTAACCAGATCTTCCTCCTCTTCCTCCTTGACCTGTAATCTGTGCCAACCTCTTACCACTGAAGGGAAATCAATACCGTCGGTGTCCAACCCTGCCTCATCCCCCCTCCCCCCAGCCCCGGCTGCCCATGTGCTCTGCTCTTTTAGTGATGCCAAATTTTCACCACCTGGGCCTAGAAACCCCTGCTAAAAGACACCGATACAATGGGAAAAAGTCGGCCCTTTTACATCCCCCTGTGGAAGGTCTGTTCCACCTCTGTGTCTGCCTCCTCCTCCATCCTGCTGGGACCCCGCTGCTACGAGGCCTAAAACCCTTTTTCCAAAAAAATATGACCAAAATGGTTATGCTGACAAGGGCATCATCCTGACAGACCAAGGATAGTGCAGAGATCTTTAACCTGCCTCCACTCTCTATGGCTCAACACCCCAAGGTCCGCACAACTGCCTGTCAGGCCATGTGTCTTTATTCTGCATAATGCTTTCCCGCTGCCCCCAATCGCTGGAGCATGTGAGGGTGGAATTCCAGTGTGTTGCCCGTCAACAATGAATGGTTGATGGGGAGCCCGATGACACGCAACGCTGCCAGGGGCGAGCAAAACAGGGTGCGATGCCAAAGTGGAGCTAAAACCTCAAGGAGAGGGCGAATCGAATCTAACGAAGTGGAATTCGTTTAGAATTTCAGGAAAACTTCAATTCTGCACGATGGCGAAGTTTATGGTGATTCGCAGGAACGAATCATCTTTTTTTTTTGTAAAATGGCCGCGAGCACATGGTGTAACACGGGCAGAGAACTGTGGGAGGAAGAAAGGAAGACCCTAAATGACATGTGCAGACATGAAGCCAATCAGCGACCGGCGGGCTTCTGTGATGTCACAGCCCTATAAATACGGATGCCATCTTAAATTCTCACACTTCTCACTGTGACTCCTGTCAATAAGCATCTGGATGCTGCTGCTGCACTATATTGCACTCTTTAGCAAAGAAACTCATTTTTTCAGCTACTGGAGTGAAAGACCATCACAAGTATGTGTCATATACACACTTGTTACTCAACCAGCATTATTATTTTGTTTTAGTTTGTGGGGTATTCTCCCTAAAGTCCAGGGAGGGTGTACGTCTGTCCCAAATATGCCTCAAATCCATCTGTTTTTTTCTGTAGGGTATTTCATACCCAAGGGTAAATTTAACCTCTTGGTTGTGGGGTAATTTGGACTAAAATATAAACGCATTGCTCTCCACAGCACTGCACCCCTCCTACATCTCCTCCCTTCTCTCTGTCTAACACCCTACCTGCTCTCTCTGCTCTGCTGCAGATATCCGATCACAATCATCCGAACCTCCCATATCCATCTCCAAGATTTCACACGTGATGCACCTATTTTCTGGAAAATTCTACCACATACCATCAGGCACAATCCTAACCTTCATAGTTTTAAGAATGCCCTGAAAATACATCTTCTTAGGCAGGCCTACCAGGATCCCTTATTGCTAACCCACACCTTCTATCACACACGCTTCTGTCACTCCCTACACTACAGACACTTATCTGTATACAGATGTACTGTCAGGTAGCCAGGCTCACTCAATTTTTATGTAAACCACCCCATAATTATGAAACATGGCTGGACCATTGTAAACCTAGTACTTCTCACCCTTTGTCTCCACCAGGCACCCTTATAGATTGTAAGCTCTTGCGAGCAGGACTCTCACACCTTGTGTCTCATCTGTAAGTACTTTTAATGTGTAATGTCTGTATTTTGTCTGTAATTATACCATCTACATCAGGCATCCTCAAACTATGGCCCTCCAGCTTTTGGGAAACTACAACTCCCATCATGCATTTCTATAATCTATAACAGTGGGAATGATGGGATTTGTAGTTTCTCAACAGCTGGAGGGCCGCAGTTTGAGGATGCCTGATCTACATTATAAAGTGCTGTGTAATTTGTTGGTGCTATATAAAGATTATTATTATTATTATTATTATTATTATTATTATTATTATTATTATTATTATTATTATTATTATTATCGCTGAGGGTGTAGAGCTCACGTTGGCTACTAAAATCACATAACTCTGTAATATGTATTTCCCTGTATGTCCTTGTGAACGCCATTTGCAGTTCACTCTCTGTACTGAATACAATGCTCTCTGTCTGCTTGCTTGCATGTACTCACAAGATTTCTCAGCGATTTTAAACAGGAAAAGTTGCTATTTAGATTAGTTAGGGATGTGTGCTGCAAGTTTTTTTGGAATCATAGACAGCAATAGTTACGGAGTTTTGTATTGCTGGCGGCATCTTTCCCACACCCAGAAGTTGTTATTTGGCGACACTTGCAGGCTCACATAACACCTAACTCTCATATAAATCATACTCATATAATCATACTCAGTGCCCAAAAGTTAATTCTTTTGAGTTTTGGGGTAGAGTTCTTGCAGAAGAGATCATTACCAAATCTCTCATAGAAAGATAACTATTTTAAATACTGTTTGCTTGCTGCTGCAAATTATTTTGATTGAAGAAAAGTGCATTTTTCAGGGGCATGGCCTGGACCATCATGGAGTCAGGCGCATAACCGATCAGCTCTGCAGAGAAGCCTACAAAACGGCACTAATAAACCCTTCCCGGTGACCCCAGAGGTTTTGAAGAGGCTAGCTGAGTGTCTAAGACCCTGGTCACACGGACAAACCTCAGTGGCGTTTCCCAGACTACCGGAAACCCATGCTGCCGAGTTCCGGGACAGGGAGTGGAAGACGCAGGCCTGCACCACAGATTCCTTCTGCCTGGACGTACGTGAGTATTATCGCTGCTCATGAGTAGCTGCCCTGTCTGTGCTCTCACCGCAGTACATGACTGACTGCTGCCAACACCGCTGGCTACGGTGCATGACCTAGTGCCTACTTCTGGCGGTGGAGCTGCCAGCTGTGTTGAAGGTGCGTTCTGAGATAACGCTGGCTGCTGGGCAGGATAAAACTTCTATGGTGTGCCGAGCAGGCTCAGGCCATTCATTCAGTTTGGACACCCAGAACTCGATTGTGTCCGGACCAAGTCCAAAAACCTCAGTGTTGAGCCGCAAGTAGGGAGTGGAGGCATGTGAAAGATCTCTGCATCATCCTTGCCAGTTTTGAAGACGCACCAAAAATGGTCAGTCAGGACAATGCCATTGTCATCATGACCATTGTAGTGATATTTGTACTGGAGCAAGTGTTAGACAATCTGCGGCAGCAAATCCCAGCAGTGATGGAGGAGGAGGCGGACACATATGCGGACACAGAGTCTTACTCGCCGTCAGATCTAGAACCCCCGACTGTTTCCCAAATTTATAGATCTTCTTTAGGCGCTGGTTCAGGGTCCAGGGCTGGTGCAGGATGGCACTTCAGCTCTCAGAATTACCATCTATAACAGTAAACTGGATACGTGGTATAACTTAGTGAAGACAATTTGGCTCCAAGAGTCACAGAAAAAAATTAAGAGGCTAAAATAATTCATTCCTTTCAATGGCTAAATGAAAAGATGAGGACAGCGTAGCTATAGCAGGTACAGTGGTAGCAGCTGCTACTGGGCCCCTTTAACACATAAGAAGACACCGGTATTAGAAATGGCACATGGGGGGGCGTGGCCTAACCTTGGATGTGAGCAGACATCTCCCTGGTGTGCTCCTCTGGAGACTCTTTTAATCCGGCTCAATCAAACCTCAAATTAGATATTATCTTTCTAAAACCACACAGGATTAACAGAGGAGAGGATAAGGAACGCTATAATACCATTTGTGGCCTGCTGACTGAGTTATAACCCGACTTCTGGGCATTTTAAATCTGAGGCCTACTAAGCCTGAAACTTCCAGTGTAACATCAGAGGCCCTGCTGCTTCAGTCTATATATATATGACAGCTATTCTGCTAGAGCAAGCAAGCTATTTTTGGAATTCTACTCACTCCCCCCCCGATATGGGTATCACTTGAATCCACATCCTTTACTCCATGTCCTGTCATTTTGCACCTTACATCCTCTGTTATAGGAGCCCCACTTCCATCATCACCTTCTCCTAATTCATGGTTAACGCTGCAGACAAGCCAGTTTCCTATTGAAGCACTTGACTGTTGGAACACATAAAATGAATTCCAAATTTGGGAAAAAAATTTTTAAAATAAATCTTTAGCCCAACTTTTTCCCGGGGGACACAATAGTTCTTTCTCGATCTCTC